>VZSF01002882.1:130046-175583 GCA_013398295.1 Chionis minor | reverse complement strand
AATAATAATAATAAAATATTATAATATTAATTAGAAAATAACCAGTATCAAGCTCCCAGAAGGATGACCACATCACCAGCAGGCACCGGAAAAGTCCCACACTGGACTCAGCGATGGCCAGGGCACAAGAGAACCTTGAAAAATGTTGGCACCAAATATTAGACCAAGCACAACTGCATCCCAAGATGACAAGTGAAGACCAGGAAGGCAACCAGGAGGTTGGCCTGTTCCAAGTGCAACATGTAGGCAAGGGTCTTTACCATCACTCTCCACCTTGATCCGTATCACACTTGTTCATTGACGTCAAACACGTCTTCTATGCAGTAGATGGGAGGGGTCCATAGCTGCATGACCAAGTGGTAGATATGAAGCTGAGGCTTGGTGGCAAGGACAGGTAGCTGGGCATGGGGCAGCAGGGACAAGCAGCAGCACTGGGCAGCAGGAAGGGGGATGTCAGGGCACAGGCTGTGGGGCAGTGGTGAGCATCTGGCCATGGCCCTGCACCTTCAGAGCCCGGTATGTCACGTGGTAGTAGGGCTTTCCAAAAACACATGCCTATGGCAGAGGATGGTTTGGTCTTGCTTGATCTTTGCAGCTCTCTCTTTGGATAAGGGCACAGTGGGCCACTGTACAACAGGGCAGAGCCTGATAACACTAACAGGAGTTCTGGCATTTGCAGTGGCATCAGTGGGAAACAAGTCTGGATATTGCTCTGCGACAGATCTCTGCCATACCAGTTATTTGCCTAGGAAGGCTACCTCTCGCTGCTGACCCCCACAGAGTGGGGGTCATGTGCTGGAGTCACCCTGTGTTAGGAGCTGTACTTTCAGAGCTCTGGGTCTTCCAGACAGATGAGACAGACCTGCACATCTTGTTTATGCATTACCCAAGGGTTGCTCATCAGGGTGTGGATTTCAGATATTTTTTTTATTGCAAGATCCAATGGCTCCAAGATACTTAAGTGAAGTTCTGCTTGTGTCAGCTTAACTATGTCTTTTTTCTTCTTTTCCCTGTCCAGTCACCAAGATGGATGTATCTGCCTCAGAGCAGTGAGTAAGGCTGGTTTTTCCCACAGCACTCTTGTTGTTACATGCACAACAGGGTCCAAAGTGAATAGGCAGCTCTAGCAGACATACCTTAAATCAAGCTCTCCTCAATCTACGGCAGCTCAGATAGTAAGCTGATGATGATCAGGCCAATAAGCCATATCCACGAGGAAGAGTTCAAATGGGAAGAGGTGCAAGAAAAGAGCTACCAGAATGGTCGGGGGAGAATAAGAGAGACGTCCTTGCTCAGCCTAACTAAGCAAAAAGCTGAAAGATGATAGGATAACTTTTTACAAATATCCCTGGAGGAAGGGGAATACCAAGGAAAGAAAAGAACTATTCAAACTGGAAGAGAGCTTCAGCACAAGAACAAATGGTTACAAATTGGCTGCAAATAGAGCTAGGATGGAAATTGGGTTTTTAACTACTGGAACGATGAGGTTCTGGGACCAGCAAGACTATGAGCAGTGGACTGAGGCAAAGAACCTGATCTCACAGCCTGCGTAGTTAGGAATATCCCTTCTGCCCTTAATTCATGTCAATAATTTAAATTCAAGGAAATTGGAAGGGGAAGACAAAGCTCTCCCTCTAAGTCAGTTGGGGAAAAAACAACAATCCTTGAACAATATAAAAGAAACTAATGTCTGACAAAGGGCATGCACTGACAGCTCCTCTGTCACAAGGCAGAACTGAAGGAGGCTGCGACCATCTGCTCTTCATGCCCATGGGAGCATGAAGAGCCATGAGACGCAGATGTTTCCCGAGTGGGCACTGCTGTGCAAAAAAACCCCATCCTGCGCCACGTGAGACGGCCAGGCACCTTCCATTCACATTCAAGGCAAAACAGAAACAGCTCTGAAAAATCTGCACATGAAGTGGAAAGCAGGTAACTCTCACTCCCTTTATCGGTGGTGTAAAGTCTTTGAAACAGAAAAAAGCTGTGAGACAACCACAATAAGACTGACAGACACAGCCGTGGTTTGCCAAATTGCGCGCAGGTTAGCGGAGCATGGCCACATCACTGCGACCCTTGGGTCAGCCAGAGCCTCAGGACAGACCTGCCTCACCTGTGCTTTAAAACAGGCTCACCAAAACGCCTCTGGCATCGGTGGGGATGACTCACCACAAAGGCAAAATAATAAACTAGAACCAGGCAAACTGTTGCTGTCTGTAAATAAAAAAAAAATAAAATCCAGAATTGTTGGAAACAAAATGTTGAATAGGCAAGACCAGAAAACAAATCTCCCTAGCCCATTCTGATCTTGTGGAGGAAGTATCCTGTTTTCTGTTCATCAGCTTTTTAGTTTATATGGTCCCCTAGAAGGTCCTCTCCTTTCCATCACCTCAGAGGCTGAACTGTGGGTTTGCTTTTCCCTGAAGTACCCTGGTCCATCCAGACACTGCAGGTTCCCTGTTCACATTCTCCCCACTCCTCTCTGCCCTATCCTAAACTCCCCACGCTTCTCCCAGCTGATCCACCTCTTCACATCCCCAGGCATGGAAACTGGACCTGTTCAGCCAGGCTGAGGTAACAGACACTCCTCTCTGCTGCCCTGCCATGCCTTTTTTAATAAAACGTGTAGCACATGGTGTCCAAAGATAGGTGCGAACATTCCAAACCTCTTTGTCACTCACGTTTACTAACATAAGGACTTCTCCGTCAGGCACACAATCTTCCCGAATCAAAGAAACAGAAAGGCTAATGTCGAATAATATGACTGCAGATCCAGAACTTGTTTGGCATCTGTTGTGTTTAAATATTTTTTTTTTCTTCTTCATGGTTACATTCATAATTTCAGAATTAACTATTCTTGCAAGTCTTTTTTCACCCCAAGAATAATAAGCTTACATGAAGATACTCATTACTGCTTCCAATCCTTCTGCCAACTGCTCTTGAATTTGCCTTCATTCTTTGTAAATATTTGAAGGGCAGCTATCTCTTTGTAAACAAAACACTAGGCTTTCCCTGTTTGCCTTGGCTAGGATAACTGTGTTTATAAATGTAGCTAAACTTCTGCTTTATGACTATAAAATACCCTCAATATTAATCTTTCTGCTGATAAACACATTTTTTGTACTGGGAAGGACAACAGAAAGATAATGCCAAAAACCCACCCTACTCCAAAGTAGCATCTTTTGCAATATTCCTTAAGTTTCTTATAATTTTTGCATTATTTCCATTCATTCCTATGCCAAAAAGTAACTCCCTGGAGTACTGAAGTTGGCAGGGATTGTGCCTGAAAGGTCACAATATGTCTTACCAAACTGAGATGATGACTTTTGGTTTATAGCCCCCTCCATCTGCATTCCAGAGAGACTTGCACAAAAGGCAACCTGTCTTAAAAGCGGAGTTTGAAAGTTTACGGGTGTTATTCCTTCATTCCCCAGACCCTGTCAATACCGTGGGTGCTCCAACAGCTATTGGTTGATCAGAAATTTTGATGCTACTTGCGACATTGCTATGCACTGACCATTGTCTGCAGACAACTAACAAAACCAAGAAACCCACATCAGGCTTGATCAAATTGTTCTCCATCTAACCATGACTGGAAAGCATGGCTTTGCCCCAGTTACCCCGTCGCACAGCATGAGGGGCTGAGTATCACGGACTGTATCGAAGTCCCCACGCAGACCAGGCTGATGGTTTTGCTCTGGTCTCTGGGAGAAGCGCAGACTCTGCCCATGGTGGGGAGGAACATGAGGGACCCATATGGTGTGCTCATATTTGGGTTTTCAGAGGAAGAGTTCCTAGTTTCAGGCTGGTGCCTCCCAAACCATGGAGCACTGTGCCGAGCCCCACAGCTCGCTGCCCATGTGGCCACCCTAAGCTCCTCCAGCTGCAGTCACTCAGGCTGTGCAGACAAGCTGGCATCTGAAAAGGATCAGAACTTGCGTGAAACATCCTTGAATACTGTGGGATGTCTGCTGTGAGCTACAAAATGCCATGGTTTCATCTGCTCAGTCTCCACATCTACTGCGTTACAGAGTCCTTCAGAAAAACATCCCACCACGCTGGCACAGCTTTTCTCTGTAGGGAACCTGTGGGACATCTCTCTTCTGCTCTTTCTACTAAAGATACTAAATGTTAAAAGCTTGATTGTATTAATTCTGGATGTTTCTATGATCTTGGAAAACAAAATTCAGTGCCCCATAAGCTGTAAAAAATATCATTAAAAGACATGAAATGACAACAGTTCAATATTATCGGACAGAGCTGCAGAGATGGGCACATCGCAAACATTTTTGAAAGGTGCCTCTCTGTGCACCTCTCTAAGTATCCATGGACAAGATCATAACAAGAGCATCACTGACAGATCCAGGTTTGTTCATGTGAGCTCCTGCCAGCCTCCAAAGCATGATAACTACTGCAGCTACATAGAAGGTCCTCCCAAAATATCATCAAAAGCTGGCTGACTTTTATGATGAACAACATACCTACTGAGAGGAGAACCCCCTCAGTAAGATGTAGTGCACCTGGATGTTATTTACAGGTTCAACTGTATTCAACATGATGTATTCAACATCAGCTGAATACTCCAGAGCTGATGTGTGGATGTGTGATCACCTTAGGAAGAGCCTGAAACTGACTAACCAAAGCATGGAGAGGGGTCATTCAAACGTGCAATTTGGTATCTATGCTTCTCTTGGTAGGAGCTCAGTTTCCACACGCCTCAGAAGCAATCCTTCCCCTGCAGAGTGCCAGGGCTGGGGGATTCACCTCTGAATTTCTCCCCCGGGCAGAACACCTCCCTGTCATTCCTGAACGGAGCTGTGATTTTACGATGCTCTTTCTGATAATGTATTGTACCCTGAGACAAAAAAGGCTTCCTTGGGAACCATCACCAGATTATTAACACAGTCAGCTGGGTAATTCATTCGGGCATTTCTGTCACCTTTAACAATGTTCTGCTCCAGACTTGGATTGTCTGATCAGAGGCTACAAAGCTTTAGTGTTTTGAAATGGACTTGCTATTTTCATCTGGTAATGCACTTACTAGTTGTCTTTGCATTTACCTTGCCTTCCGCCTTCAGCAAATTCAGTAGCATCTGCAGTCGACACCCACTGGGCTCTGCAACCACTTCTTGGGCAGTGTTCCACTGAAAATGCTGAACGGAAAATGTCCTTGTAAATATTTTAAAAGGAAAAAAGTAGACTCTGTGCAAAAAGACGTGGAGTGATAAAGTCTCTTTTTTTTTAGCTTAAACATTACAATTATAATAAACATGTAAGTGCACAGAACAGTCAACAGTAGGAGCTAGTTTTGTATGGAAAGACGTTTAATCAACAGGTTTGGATTTACTTTTCCAAGTTCTACTCCATCTTTCCTAGCAAGCAAATGCATATGAGCTAAAGAAAAAACTCACACGCAGTACAGCAGTCATTAAATTTTATTATAGTGACTTTGAGTTGCTACCATCTAGGGAAGGGAAGATGTTTAATCTAAGAACTGAAATTAATTTGTTTTATATTATCCTTCAAACTGGAAAACTACTTCTGAGTACCAAGATCATTATCACATTCCCAGAGCGCATATAAATGTCACTTTCTGAAAGTCAGTTGGAACTGTAAACCACAAAAATCCAATATTGCTACCACAACTTTTATTACAGCCACATATCTTTATATTCTAGCTATTACTGTTACACTATTAGTTTGTTACTTCTTAAACATCTGCTGTGTGTTCAAGATACAAAAGAAGATGAGGCGTCTGTCTGAGGAGGGGCTATACATTTAGACAGATAATAAATCTCACTGGGAATAGAAAGGGAATGTATTTAAGCCTTGTGATGAGGGGAAAGGCTGCCCTGCTGTATTTTAGCTGCTCTGTTAAAACCCACTGGTATAAACACTATTTTGGAATAAAAGTTAACAGGGGGAGTTATTCCAGAATGCTATTGAGAAATGGTTATTCATAAATAGGCAGCATGTCCGTTCACTTCTGCGAGCTGCCTCGCAGTCTCTGTGTCTATCTATGTGTATATGAAAGGAGAATGAGACTTCTTTATTGACCCAGGACATCCAGAGAGAATAGGAACTGAGACTGGGAGCCAAAAGCTGAACTCAAAAGGCCATTAACACTCTGCACGTTCTTTAGCTGAAAGCTGATACATAAATATTTTTAATTCCTGTACCGAGTATCGAGGCTTACATGTGATGACAGGAGATTTAAAATAAGATTTTGAGCTTGAAGCCTGGAAATGTCACAAGGGCTTTAAAAGCACTGCTCCTCGTTGCGAGACAGGTAACAGTTAAATATGTTTTTTTTCACATAGTGATTAAGACTTCTCTTTGCCGCCCATCTTTATGTAATCCTACCGCTAGGCAGTGGTGGGCTGCTCGCACAGAAGCACATAAAATCATCGCTACAATGCTGGCAGAGTGAATCTGACGCGCGTGGGAAGAAGCGCTGTGGAAAACGTATCACACAGACAAACCGAAGACGGGCTAACGCCGCCAGCACCCCAGAATCCCCAAATGTGCTGGTGAACTCCCTTCCCAGCTTCTGCAGGGTGGGAAGGAGGAGACGATGCTGCAAAGGGCACTTCTTCATGGTTAAGGTTTGCTTTTAATAACAGCTACTTTGTCAAGCTGAAAGGAAAGTAAATTGCAAGTAATTAGCAGTAGGTTGGAGTCAGGAGAAAACTTTTCACCTACCTAGATGGAGTTATATAAGGCTTGGGGTTTTTCAGATCGCTTGCTGGCTCCAGAAAACAAATATTGTTTAGAAATGTCTTCTTAGCCTTCACTGTTAAGTTGAGGCCTTCAGATCCCAGGGCCACAGTGCCACACAGCCCATGCATCTCCTAAGCGTGCTGCCCAAGCCCTTGTCCCCTAAATCAGTGGGAAGGGGTGGGAATGGCTAACCGTTCCACCCACTTCGGGTGGCACACGGTTTAGTTGTGCAACAGCCCCAGCAGAGGTCCCCTAGCAGTTTCATTGCTCTCACTTAGTAGCAGGGGTCTGATCTGCCTTGCAGCAAAGGTCTCCTCCTGTGTGTTACCTGCTATCTGCAACCCCTGGGAGCACACCAAGGTGGCTCCTCATAAAGCTTCAGACACATCCATCAGGGAGGTTCTCAGCATCACATTCGCTGTAAGGAGGAAGGAGTTGCTCCTGCCCATACCCATGCCCATGCCCATACCCATGTCCATGCCCACGTCCTTCCTCCGTTCCCCCAGCCCTGTTACACAGTTGTTTCAGGCTCCAGCAGGGAAGACTTCACCTGTAAGGATGTTGTGATCATAGCACTGAAACATTTTTGAGCTGGCAGAGCAGCTGTGTGGTAGTCCTCACTTCCCACATTTCTAAACATTCTCCCTCACTTTTTCTTTCTATTTTAGAGCCAAAGCATGGCTGGGTTCTGTGAGACTTTGTGATGAGGGAAGCCACAGCCAAGGCGAGCAGGTCTACCCTATTCCCAGCATGAGTTCTGGTGAGGTGGGCATGGTCCACAGCCCGTCTGTCCATCCCAACACCCCATGCATGGACACCCTCCCTCTCCTCCATCTTCTGCCGCAGGACCAGCTCCTTCTGGTCCCGTGTGTAACCAACCGTATGAGGCAGCTTTCCAGTGGGCCTGGGGAGACCTGCCAGCAGCACTGTAGAGAGAAATATGACCAAGGAACACTTTAAATCTGTATCCAAAGTTGACTCCTAAAGGCTTTTGTTGCTGTGTATGGTGTATTCAGCACATTTCAAACCACCATGGGAACTTCTGTGGCTGTTTGTCATGCCTGCTTCTCACCTGGCTTGTTGGAGGCCTAATGATACAATAAATTCAAGGAAGCCAATTTACATTTCTTAAAGTGCTGTGGCATAAAATGTAAATACGGTTAGCATTTCCCCTATTAAACTATAGTTTTTGCTGTGCATGTCTAAGCATTTGGAGATCTGTTTCTGACCAGTGCCATGAAGTTCTTACTGTGGGGTTTGCTCGGTCAGGAAGCGCCTGTCTGTAGGCTGTATGGGATATCTCTGCCAGGAACAACAGCCGGTCCTCGAGCTCAGCAGCTGCTTGCTGAAGGGAGATCACCTTGGGAAAATCAAGCTGGAAGAAAGGAGGGGACAGAAGGAAAGCAGAAAAATTTCTGAGAGCAAAATGAAGAGATTCAAGGACAGGGTGAGAGCAGGAGAGGAAAGTAGGGAGGTTGGGGGGAGAGGCTCGTAGCACAGAAAAGAGAGAGCAGAGAAGGCAAATCGTGGTCTGCTTGTCTACCGACGCAGAGACAGAGGGACTTCCATGTGCAGGGCAACCTGTACCTGCAGGGCACTGCACTGGGGACACTGCCTGGCTCTGGGTGCTCAACGCGCTCCGTCTCCCCAGGAAAGCAACCTCCAGAGGTTCAGAAGCTCTTCATGAAGCTGCTTCATCTGCTTATGATTAGTCTGACTGCAAAATCTGTTTGAGTGGAGATTTGTCTGTTATCCTTTGCCTCCTTTTAGGACTGAACTTCTAGGAGGGGCGGACGCCAGGCTAACAATAAAGGGTCATTAATCTTGATGATACCCTCTTCAAGGGGAAGAGGGAATGGGGTCATGGAGTGGCCCAGGCCGTGGGCCCTGCACAGGTAGAAATTGCACGTACTGCCATCAGTCTAGAGCTGATTTATGTTCCTGGGTCTGAGGCTCACAATTTTTTTCACCATTCATTGCAACATCCTCCAAAATAAAAAAGAGAAAATTAGTATTTATGCTCTTTGATGTGAAAAATTCTCTCTGGTTAAAGGTCAGTGCTGCGAGCAATGGTGACTCCAGAGAGGTGCTGAGCACACTGCACGCAGGACCAGTCTGCGAACACACGTGCTGCATTAGCTGTCAGGCTCCAACAGCAGCACCCTGGTCCTCCAGGTCAAGCCTAAGGCTTCCTCATTAGCCTTAGCTTTGGCTTGTTTCAAAAAAATAAAAATCCATCTTGATCCATAGGTTCGGAAGATTTCTGAGGGTGCTTTCATCTGTAGACCCCATAGCAAGAGTTCACACACTAGTATGACTTTATGGGAAAACTCTCGTTTAGGTCTGTTCCCTATGTGTTAATTATAACTGGAACACATTTCTCTGATAAGCTTCAAGTTACACTTCAAGCAATAAAGGTTTGTAGGTAAGTAGAAAAAAACCATTAACAGAGTCGGGAGCAACAGAATACGCAGACTTTTTTAATACACGGCGTGGGACTGGCGCAGGCAAGTCACACCATTGCAGCATAAGCACCCAAATTGTGCGTGGAAAGGAAAAATTGCAGATTTACCAAGAAAAAGAGAGAGAAGAAGAGGCTGACATTTTTTGGGTGGAGCCTTGTTTTCCCCCTGCTTCTCCCGTGCAGGGTGTGTTCTGGGTGGAAGGATGGAGGGGTTGGGGACACTGCGCCACCTGGGCTGCCCTTCAGCCCCTGTCCCCACTGCACCTCCCTCAGTCCCTGAAGAAGCTATGGGTGGAGGATGCTGGAAAGCAAAGAATGAGTCTGAGGATACAGAGAACTAATAGTACAGGAAAATCCTGGAAAGCATGAGGTAAATACTTAATGCAAAGCCCAGAGTTGCCTCCCACTCTCAGCGACTGTATCTCATATTGTATTGTCTTTAATCATTACTCAGGAGCTGTGACATGCAGTAATCTACTTCTTCAACTTCATTTAGGATTTACATGACAGAGTCTTATCAAAATAGAACTACTGGGACTGCAAAACAAACACTTAATTAAAGCTGAGTGTTTCTAATTAAATCCAGTAGGATGAACACATTACAATGAACGTCATTTCCAATAGTGTCACTAGACATGACAAAACAAAGCGGCTGTGAGGGGCACACCCCACGGAGCAGCACCACCACCCGCATTCACATGGTGGTTTCCCCGAGAGACATTTCCAGAAGCTGCTGGCAAACCGTGTGCGACGTGGCCTCCTGGAGCAGCATCCCTGAGCTGCCACCGCATGTCAGTAGGAATCCAGTCTGACTGGTAATCAGAGGTAAAGGTAAAAGTAAAATTTTTACCAGTTGGGTAAAAGTGGCGGAGAACAGCAGTTAGGGTTACCTGAGTGTCCTTGTGTGAGCACGCGTCCACCAGTCACGCTTTGCTTTCTGAAATGTTGACCTTCTAGACTGTACTTTAGGGCAGTACCAGGCACAAAAATTTATCTTGCGTGAAAATTTAGGGCAAGGACAAGGAAATTATTTGCCCTTACAGAAATTATATAAACTCTTCTGAGCTACATGTGAATATCTCTAACACACTGCTTTCCTTTGGATCTAAGAATGAGTAAGGTTTTAAAAATCAAGGAGCGAGGTATCATGATTGCCATTAAAAATCTGGTTGCCTGAAAATAAACAATAATATAATAGGATAGTCCCCAAAACCTGCTTTCAGGTGGTGGTTCTTGCTGCCAAACTTGACCAGAGGCTGTTCCCCAACAGCTCGTATACGACTGTGGCAGACCCACGCACCAGGAGTGCATTGCACTGTCCACAACAACCCCTTTCCAGCTTTAGTAAATTAATTGTCTGCAGCCTGTACTAAGGAAGAATGCAAAACCAAACCTATTTTTGGCACTAAGCTGGAGCCTCATATACCTTGTTCTCAGAAAATAGGAGTGTGGTCATAAGCTAAAAGAGGTGATCAGTTGCAGAGATGGGAACAAAGGAAGGCTTTTGGGAGGATTGCTTCAGAAATCCTTCCAGAAAAATACCTGAAATTATGTGTTCAGGTTTTTTTCTTTTTTTTTAAATCTTCTTCTGTTTGTGAGGAACCAAGGCCTGAGCTAGCTTTAGGAGGAATGAGTTAACAGTGAGTAGCTGACAGCAGGGTGGTAATTTCTGTCTGAAACAGCCTAAATGCCCTCAGCCCCCACACAGGATCTCAACAGAAGGCACTGGAAGCTGCCTCCCCTCCCCAGAAAATCACAGATTTTAGGGAAAACCAGCCCAGGGTGTCAGGTGCTCCCCTAGGACCAGCCCCAATGTTATGACACTTGGAGTCATAGAGAAACTCATTCTGGGCAGTTTGAATTTCAGATGCTTTTTGTCCTCTCTCCCTGTGGAATTTTTGTCTTTTTCATTGTTTTGAGGGGGAAATGCCCCATTCTTTTCATAGAATCATAGAATCATAGAATGGTTAGAGTTGGAAGGGACCTTAAAGATCATCAAGTTCCAACCCCCCTGCCATGGGCAGGGACACCTCTCACTACAGCAGGTTGCTCAAAGCCCCATCCAGCCTGGCCTTAAACACTTCCAGGGATGGGGCCTCCACAACTTCCCTGGGTAACCTGTTCCAGTGCCTCACCACCCTCACAGTAAAGAACTTCTTCCTAATATCTAATCTAAATCTCCCCTCTTCCAATTTAAAACCATTACCCCTTGTCCTATCACTAGACTTCCTGACAAAGAGTCCCTCTCCAGCTCTCCTGTAGGCTCCCTTCAGATACTGAAAGGCTGCTATCAGGTCTCCCCGGAGCCTTCTCTTCTCCAGGCTGAACAGCCCCAGCTCTCTCAGCCTGTCCTCATAGGAGAGGTGCTCCATCCCTCTAATCATCTTAGTGGCCCTTCGCTGGACCTGTTCCAACAGTTCCATGTCCTTTCTATGTTGAGGACTCCAGAGCTGGACACAGTACTCCAGGTGGGGTCTCACAAGCGCAGAGTAGAGGGGGAGAATCACCTCCCGTGCCCTGCTGGCCACGCTTCTTTTGATGCAACCCAGGATACGGTTGGCTTTCTGGGCTGCCAGCGCGCACTGCCGGCTCATGTTGAGCTTCTCATCCATGAGCACTCCCAAGTCCTTCTCCTCAGGGCTGCTCTCCAGCCATTCTCTGCCCAGCCTGTATTTATGCCTGGGATTGCCACGTCCCAGGTGTAGGACTCTGCACTTGGCTTGGTTGAACTTCATGCCATTTGCATTAGCCCACCTCTCAAGCCTGTCCAGGTCCCTCTGGATGGCATCCCTTCCCTCCAGTGTGTCAACCGCACCACCGAGCTTGGTGTCATCGGCAAACTTGCTGAGGGTGCAAGTTTCTCCTGTGCCAAGGCTTCTTCTGGTAGTGGCTGACAGAGCTTAGGTCTCAGCCACCGTGGCCAGAGAAGGTGGTGCAGGGCGCTGCCGGTGCTGATGAGAGGAGCCAGCTCTCTTGAGCAGTGCCGTCTTTGACATTTATGCCTAAGACTCAGGGCTTGTGATGTGCCAAATACTGACGGGCATGGCCGGAGGGCTGGGAAGAAGTGCTGAGGCAGCCCGGTTTTCTACCACGACCCATGGGGAAAAGCAAGAGTGCCAAAGCTGGCCAGGTTATTCACAATATCCTTCAAACGTAAAAAAACCCAGTGGCCATGAGTTAACTTCTTAATGTGGTTTTTGCATTTGTGGTGAGGAGAAAGTAAAGGGATTTTAAAATGGCATGAAGGAAGGTTTGCACTGGGCTGGCTAACGATGAGCCACTGGACTTCACTGACTGGGGTGGTGGTGGGATCGAGCACTGGAGGCTGGACTATCCTTCCAGGAACAGGCTTGACTATTGTGTCAGGATTGACAGAAGTCTGATTCATCCTGCCTTGGCCAACAGGAATGACTGAGGTGATCTCCTGAGGCCCCTAGCACTTGTCTTCTTCCATGCCTCCCAATTGTTATTTCCTTCTGCCTCTTTTGCCCAACTAAATTAATGACAATCCTACTTACCATTTAAGCTGCTGTATTTCTCCACGCTGTATCTGAACTGCACTAAAATCAAGCCTCTGCTGACCACAAATTTGCCCGCATACCAGTAGGACTCAACGACTCTGTACTGATTCATGCTGTATTTGTAGCACAGAAAAGACTTGCAGCAAGATATTTATAGGAAGTCCGTATGTAGAAGAATATTATTACGCACTGGAAACAGATTGCAGTCCAGAGTAAAACAAAACATTCAGAAATAGTCTTTATTCACATATCCTATAGCATAATCATCCACAAGGCTGTCAGATGAGGCCAAACCCTTTCTGGTTTTTGGCAATGAGTAGACAGCAAATCCATGCGTCCCTACCAGGAAGACAGGATTTGACACACAACGGAGCCTGGGGTCAGCATGGGACCAGCCTGGTGGGAACAGGATTACTTTCAACACTTCTCACGATCCTCTGCCCAAAACGTGTCAATCCATGACCTTTACCAGCCACGGCACATCTGAGGGAGCGGTCATGCATTTTGGTATCCCCCGAGTATGCCCTCACAGGTGGGAAGGGACCTTTGGAGGTTATCTGGTCCAAGCCCCCTGCTCAACAGGGGCCACCCAGAGCAGGTTGCCCTGCACCATGTCCAGCTGAGCTCTTGCTTCTCATGTCTTTATTACTAAACATAATTTTTTGCTAAGTCTGAGTAAGGTGCTAAACCAATCAAAACGTCTGGGGAAGATGTGTGGTGATGAAGGCTTAACAAGATTAAAGAGAAAATGCCATAAATACTTTCACTTATCCCAGTCACATGGGAGACACCAGAAACCATCCGATAGGCTGCAAATTAAACAGAAAAGGCACAGATACATATGCAAATACACAAAATAGGCAGAGGGGGGTAAGAATGCCTTAAATAACATTCAAAATTGACTTTTGCTAAGCTGCAACTGAAAACACCATTGATGCAACACTGCAAGAGTTGGGCCTCCATTTTCCCCAAACGGGTTTGGCCATTCTTTGACCTTTCCCTTGCCCCAGACTGCTCTCTTTCAGACCAACAGGTTTTATTTGGAAATCAAAAGAGCGTCAAGGCACTTCCCTGAGGGATGGCTTGTACTCATCGTCAAGGATGTTGAATTGTTTTAAGAATCTCTGACAAGGTCCTGGCCCAAACTGAGCGATGCTCATCCAAACAAGCCCCCCAACTTGGGAGTTAGTGGTGTTCCTGCAGGCACTGTGGATGCAGCCCTACACTGGTGGTGAGAAGCTAACAGTGCAGGTCCTGGCTGCCCCGTGCCGCTTGATCTCGGAGCAGGTAACAGCCATGGGCATGTTTAACAGCTGTGGCCTGAAAGTCTAAGCTGGAGTGGGTGAGCTTCACAAAAACAACAGGACTTACACAGCAACAGAGTGAAAAATGCTAATCACAGGGATGAGAAAGGTGGGGATTTCTGCGTGTATTTATCCCGAGTGGTTAATCACAGCATGTTTCTAGAAAATGAATTATGGCTTTCAAGACAAAAGAGTTCATGCAATAAGCAGGTTTTGTGGCACATCATGCAAAACAAACCTTAAAGGCTTCAAAAAACATGTTCTTTTTGCTACAAAGACCTGGTGTGCAAATTATCTACTTTGTGCTGATGCATTTGAAGAGCTTCCCAATGGCCACTGGAAAGGGCTGTTAGCAGACTCCATGTGGTGGCAGCGTACCTTGGCTCTCAGCTAAACAGCTCCAGCTTCACACCACCACCCTGCAGCATCAATGACTGGCCTGTGCTGTATGCACACAAGCTGGCGATGTAGCCAAACCCAAAATTTGACTCACTGTATAATTTCTTTACAGAGGTACAAACCTGCTTTTAATGAAAATTTAATGTTCTGTGACTCACAGGTCCATTGAAGTTTACAGAAATCTTTACGGTGGTGACATTTATTAGCAAAGTAACAGGTACAACCTTGGTTATTTAGAGCCAGCTAGAATTATCTTAATGAGTGCTCTTGGTTATTTAGAGCCAGTTAGAATTATCTTAATGAGTCCTCTTGTTGAGAGTTCTCAAATAATCTTATCTTCTCTGTACAGCAAGAGCAGCTCACACTTACAGACCAAAATAGGTCTCAATCAACCCACAAATTCCAATTACAGACTTTATGGGTTTGGACATTGTCTTGAGACTAAGCTATTGAATATTTTATGAGCAAATTGCAGCAATAACCCTACAACTGTGTTCAAAATTATTTCCTTTTATGTATTTCTTTCCCACCATGTTATTTCCTTCAAAAGACAAGGTGTAATTTTCTCTCCTCTTTCACAGTATTTTATTCTAGCTCAAGACTGTTTATCTTTCCTTTCGCCTATTTGCACCTCAGACGATTGCTGAAAACAAACCCTCCTCCTTTTTTTTGGTTGGTTTTTTTTCTTGTCAGATAGTAATTGAGAGAGGATAACTTTAATTTAATACCATCACAGAATTACTCATTTGGGGCAAGACAGCAAGACATGTTCTCCTTCAGTAGGGTTGTTACAGACCCAGTAGAAACTTGACAAAAACAGGGAAGCTCAGATTAAATCCTATGAAATTGTTTCTAAGACCCTCCTTACTGAACCTCTCTAAATTTCCTGCAGAGAACGCACATTCAGACGAACGCTAAACTGTTGAATTGTATTTCGGGACACTTCTAAAGAACCTGGATATCTTTGCCATATTTTACCCAAGAGGTTATTTTTTAACTAGCACAGTTTTACTTAAAAATACTTTTTTTTAGTCTGTTAGCAAGATATTTCAGAAACATCTTAGGTGAAGGGAGTAATATAAATAAACACTTTTGCTCAGGTTAACAAAAATATTTTCCTTTTGGCATATGTTCTTTTACAAATAAGTAAAAAATCTGTGGCTTTTCAAGAAAGAATGCTGAAGGGAATTACTTCATACTTTGCTTGTCCCATGGTTTGTGCAATATGTTTTTACACTAACCTCAAAAAGAAGGAACTCTTGGAAGATGAACCATAACAACTTTGAAATTTGTTTCACGTGAGTAGAAAATTTATTTGAAGTCTGATGAGAAATTAAATTACAGATGGTAATGCAATTCCATCTTGTTATCCAGTACGCACAGTTCTTCGAAACTTAATGAAATACAGGTATTGAATTTTTAAAAATGGAGGTTATTTATTAACAACTAAATGGAAATTTTGCTTTAAGTTACAGTGGCTTTGCTATCTCAAAACCCGCCATGAAAAGAACTATAGCTCTTTGATGCACTTTATGTCCTTTTACAATGATATATTTTCACATGGCTTAGTCTACGCAAATGGTAATGGAGATGACCTTAAAAGCAGAATGAAACTGTCTTGTCCCCAGCCTAAAGATAGTGAGGAAAAAACAAGCTGAGGCAGTCCTCATTGTGCGGGACTCCTCTGTTGGTCATCAACTTCCACTTACCTGAGACCCGTTTCAGTTTACTAAAGTCAATACACTCCTGCAAACATCAGGAACGTCAGAACATCTGTGCCTGCCCGTGGTGTCCTCCTGGTGCTTGCCTTACCAGGAGGATGGAGTGGGACTGGGAAGGAAAAGGAGCATGCAGCAATAGGAAAGACATCATTGGGGAAAAGGGTATTTTGGAGGAAAAGAAGGCATGCTGAGATTGTAATAACAATTCTCTGAGGATTCAAATACATAACTACAACATCATAGTTTTGTAAAATGACCCTGCAGTAATGCATGTGATTGTTCAACAAAGCCTTGGATTGAATTTTGATAATTGAATGGAAGCTCCACACGGAAGAAATAAAGCCCTTCCAGTAACATCCCCAGCATCCGTGGCCTTCTCCTCCAGCTTACACTGGTGTAGCCAAAGGTAGTCAGATCCCAGCTGGTGTCGCTTATATGCATTTTTTTCTCCTTCTATAGAACACTAACATCTCCACCTTCCAAGGGTGTGGGAGGGGTTGGAGCTTTTTTCCTTAGATGGACCTGACTGTTTGGAATGGGGACAGATAACCCATTGCATGGAAAGGATGTCCCAGCTCCCCTCCCAGCCCCGAGGGAGCAAACCAGAGCACAGGAGCCACTGGAGCCACAGTGTTAAAATGTAGGCAAGAAGATCAAGAAGGCGAAGAAGAGCTGTTCCTAACACAACAGTGTGATGCACCCTCGGCACGTGAAAAGATCACATACACGGTGAGTTTCTCCTCACCACGCAGAGGCAAATCTTTCCCAAGCAGTGGGTCTAACAGAACAGACAAAGCAGATACGACAGAGTGAATGAATTGAGACACGCAACGGGTAGCTGGAGGGACAGGCTGTTATGGTTTGAGAAACCCACAACAATTTATTGTTGTTTAGACAATTATTCTACCACCCCATGACCCCTCCCCACCCTGGAAGGGGAACTGGGGAAAAACAAGGAAATACAAGGGTTGAAATATAAACAGATTTAATAGACTAAGACTAAATAATTAACATTAATAAAACTAAGGAAACAATATTGATCCTAATACCACTATAAAATATATGAGGCTTATACTCAGCCAGCTGTATCAGTAGGAAGCTGTGCACTCCCAGCAGTGGACAGCAAATGTTGGACCCTGTGAGCGCTATGGCTTTGGGAGGAAGGGAAGGGCTCAGGGATCTGGCACTGGGGCAAGAAGTTCTCAGGATCACAGCCATCAAGGAAGAGAAATACTCCTCAGAAAACTTCATAATTTATATTGACTATGACGTTTGTGCTATGAAATACTCCTGTTAGCCAGCTTGGGTCAAGTGCCCGGGTCTCACTCCTACTCATCCCTGCACCTGGTGAGCTCGAAAACACTGAGACCTTGAAACCTGCATACCATAACTGGCTATAAAGTAAATATTTTCACAAATTCAGATACTACAGTCTTCTAAAAATGTGGTTTTCCCTAGCATTAGAGGAGACCTTACCAAAAAGTAAAACTACTGAAACAGAAATTAATCTTGTGTCACTCAAATCAGGACAGAGGCATAGCCTTGAATGAACCAGGCTGGGGTTGTACTACCAAAAGAGATTTCATGCTGCTTTTTTTTTTCTCTCCCCCTCCCCCCCCCGCTTCCGCCCCCATTCCCACTTTGTTGAAAAGCATCCTTTGCTTTGCATGGCAGAGAGAACAAACCCATCTCCTGGGCATTTATCTACCATGAGGTACATATAGTAGAAAGAGATTCCCTCCAGGTAAAACTTCCTGAGAGACATGAGACTGCATTCAAGATCTGGTGCTCCTCAGAAGTGGCCTGCAGCTGGGGATCTGTCAACTGGTTGCTGAAAGCTCAATGGTGACAGCCTTGGGATTGTCATCACGAACCATTTCTGTCTCTGGAGGTTCTTCATCATGAACTGTTATATTTTAACACCCAGCGTTCATCATCTGCTCTGATTTCCAGTATGACTAAGGACCAAAACTGCACCCAGGAAGTCCCAAGTCCAGTCCAGTATCTTGTGGTTAAACCCACGTTGTTCCTCAGGAAGCCACCCTCACAGGTTTAAAGACAAGATTGGGTGCTGAGCCAATGCCAGACATATGGGACGTATATCCCTATATATATAGGGGATGAAACAACTTCAAGCGTTGTCCTGTAGCCACCTGCAGTGTTGAACTCTCAGCATGCTCTCCAGCGTGGATATGGCCCCTGCTAGCCACACCTGCCCCTTCCCAGCTGGTGCAGCACAGGGACCAGCACAGACCAGAGCCTGCTCCCAGCAGAGACAGAGAAACCCTACCGCCATGGTTTATGGGCATGGAGGAGAAAAGACTGTAGCCACATTGTCTCGTGCCCACAGAAGAACAGAAGGAGAATGAACTTGCTGAACAAATGATGGAAATGCAGTGGCTACGGAGCAACTGCGACTGGAGTGTCTTGTTATACTTCCTACCTACAGCTCCCACTCAACAGCGTGCTTGGGAAACCTTTCATGATTCACTTCTGGAGCTTTTAACACAAAAAGTGAATGACTGAACTGCTCCCTCATGCCATTTTCAGGAATGTTCACCCCAGAGACCCCAAGGACTCTGAAAGACCCAAAAATACAGCAGCTTCTTTTCTCTTCTGGCTTCAGTGTTGAACAACACAGGTCGTTCAGCAAACCCAGGGGATTCATAGGGTCAAACTTGCTGTGCATCCACCAGTGTTCTGTTTTCCATCATGTTTTTGGAGGACTCCTTAGCTGGGGGCTAGAGCCCTGTACACCACATATCACTCGGGGCTGCAGTCTCGATGTTACCCAGAAGTCCATGAGAAGGATATTGTATATCCCAAGGGAGTGCAAGTTAATGAAGCATAACCTTCCCCTGATTTCTTCACATTACAAGTTGCATGAATTTTATTCATCAATGGATGTAATTTACACCAAGAACCAAAACTCATGCAGCTGACGCTCTGTGGGTTTGGAAGAGAGCTGTATAGATGCGAGGAAAGTGTAAATTAAAGTAGGTCACATCAAGATTATTCTAATTTACCTCTTCCGGCACTTGCAGGGTTGGCTTCCACTGCAGCTTCTGCCTCAAGCACTCCAGCCCATAACTTACACTAATTAGGCTCCTAATGCAAGATTCATGCTAATAAATAGGTAGAAATACAAACGCAGTCGGAGTGCCTGCTGTACGATTCTGCCCATCGGAGATGGTCCATGCGACCTGACAGCGCAGCGCCCCTGCAGAGCAAAAAGCGGTGGTGAAATGCCCCGGTGCAATGGCACCGGCACCCATCTGCTTCCTCAGCGGGCTGCCTCTGGGCAGAAAGCAAGCGCTTTTCCTCAAGGGAATAATACAGTGGCCCCAAAGGAAGAAGGGGATGGATGGCACCTGCCGCAGGGGCCATCGGGACGAGGGGCTGTTTTCCATCCAGGGCAGGAGGAGGGAGCCTGAGCCCTGCTGAAGGGGGTGAAGGGAGGGAAGGAGACGCCAGGTTTCTCGGTGGCATTTCCCTCCTGTGGGCACAACTCATCGCTGGCTGTGCCAGCCCCTGAGCAGGAGGAGCCGCCGGCACCCCAGAGCAGCTGGCAGCCGCCTCCGCGCCGGAGAGTGCCGCATCGCGCAGGCCAGCGTCCCTGGGGAAAACAACCCGTCAATCACTAACGGAGAGTCACAGGAGATGCTCCGACTACGTAGGAGTAGATGCCAGAGAACAGCTGAGCAGGGGGCTGGGGTTTATTTTTAATTTTGTAAAGCAAATTTGCCTTCCACATGATCCTCCCATTCTTCCTCTCATGGCACATGTAAATAGAAAGACAGTAAATGGCACACACAGGTCCCAGCAGATGAAGCCCCAGTACAAAGCTGCTGCAAACCGCCATCGCTGTCTCACAGATGCGCCTGTGCTTCCCTGAGACAACACCTTCCTTTTCCTGACACCCCTCTAGAAACACGCCAGGGTAAGTGCAAGCGATGGAGCCCACTGCGTAACCCGGCAGGCACTTTCCAGCCTGTGCTGGTTGCCTCTGTTTACAGGTCCGTGCAGGCAACCACGCTCCCTTCACACTGCCCCGTTAATGGACCGCACATCCCCGACCACCACGCATTCGGCCGCAGAGGAAAACCTCTGGATGCAAAACCCCTTCTCAGGTGGAGTCACATTTCACTCCTGGAAAGTTTATTGCAAGAACTCTCAAACACACTTTATGAGCCTCTAAATGCTCCCTGCCATGAAATGGCCCCAGGAGCCGAGGATAGCATTTGTGGGATGTACCGCAAGCCTTTTAACTGGAGGAGAAGCGGGCTGCGGTGCAGGCTGCTGCAAGGGGGGCTGCAGGGGAGGGTAGCGGCGAGCACAGGGAGGCTGAGCTCCTTCCTACAAACGCCACCAGCTGCCTCCAGCCCAAGCCTGCCGTGGTTGCGCTCTGGCCAGGGGAGCTGGCAGCCGGCCGGCCCCACAGAGATGGACACCTCCCAGGAGGCATCTGCGGCCCCCGAACCAGAATCTCTCCCTCTCCCACGGTCTTATGTTCACACCTTTCATCACAAGAACGAGGCAGTTGTGATAAAATTAGGACAGCTGCTGCTACCAATTAATTAGCTTCAGATAAGGTCTTCAGGGTGGCCACTGGGAAATAAATTAATACTGTTTAAGGCACTGCTGTAAAGCGCCCCCCGGGCAATCTCTGCCAGCTCTCACCCTGCTCGCAGGCGCCGTGTGGAGGATGGGGCACCGCTGCCAGGCTCTGCTTGCAGGGTTGCATCCCTCCTGCCCAGGGGCTGCAGCGTCATGGGTTTCCGAGTGGATTTTCTTCTTTTTAAAACAGGTGTTTGTTCTGGTCTAGTCTGAAACGCAGCTGGCCCCCAGGAAAGGTAAACGCCTGCCCAGCATGGCACAAACCCCACCTTTATCTGAACTGTTTCTCCACCTCACCCCACCTCACACCACATAAAGTGTGTAGGTATCACTTTATGCAGAAAGAGCAAAGAACAGGACTTTATAGCTGCTTATCACTCCAAGGCAGCACTTCCAGCTTCACATCCATCAGGCACTGACTGGGTCTGTGTGATACTCACCAGTATCCCAGGTGAGGATCTGCCTACCCATCTTTGAAGTCTATGGAAAGTACATCTTTTCCCAGCCACAGCCATCCTTCTGCACAAGCAGCATTCGTGTAGAACATCGCTGATGCACGTGCAATTGTGGTAAACTTCAGTTTTTCAGCCCCACAAGCAAGAGTAAATGTCTGGGGGAAACAAAAAAAACTCCCTCTCCTACTCCTGGGCAAAAATTGGCCTTTTTGTGTAACTAATGTGAGAATAACCAGACCCTGCTAATTCAGCCCTACTCAGTAGTAACAGGGAAATAAATTAGCAGCCATGACACAAAGGAAACAGAAGTGGCAGCAATTGCTCTGTTTTACGGGCTTTGGGTTAGACCATTTGAGCTTAAAATACAGTCAGCATGTGCTAATGCTGCCACTTACAATCTAATGGATGTGGGAGAGAGAGAGATTTGCTTATGCAGGTATCATACCACAAAGCACCAAGAGTACATGTAGATTAATATTATAAGTGACAGAAGAACTTTTAACACACCTGTCAAGAACCTCATGTTTTTAAAGCATGTAAATCTAATGGGCCCAAGGTGAATAGATAGAGAAAAAAAAATCCAGACAGAGTTGAAAATACAATTATTTTTCAATTATACAGAGGAATTCCTATTGAGTGATTTTCTGTTGCAGACAGACATTGCAATAGGCCATGTCCTGGTGTGGAAACGTCTGTGTTTACCTCAGCAGCTGCACGCAGTGTTTGTCCCATGAGTTTTGTCTGGCCTCAGCAGCCTATTGGGAACTGTAACACATCCCGCCTGCGCCGGATGCAGGATGTGCATCCCATGGATGTGACTGCTGCCTCAGAGCTCAGGAGGACCGGGGGGATAAGGAGGAAGGCTCAGCAACTCTCACCTCCGCCCAGCCACAGGGCTCGCAGCATCAGCTGGCTGCCACCCTTCCAAAGGTGGCTCCAAAGGCAGGAGATGTCACCTCTTCACCCTCAAACCCTGCTCGGCGCGGCAGAGGCTGGGAAAACATTTTTGGGCCCTACGCCCTGCTCAGCTAAGAGGAGTCAAGCAGACTGGTCCAGCTTCATGGAAGGGGCTTTTAACAATGGGAATCCTGGAGAAACAAATCAAGAAACACTTCTTCCAAGGTGTTCATTCAAAAACACAGTACATACAGCAGTGGCTGCAGGATGGAGTAGCTGCAGCCCCCCTCCCGCGGAGGGACGAGTAAACAGGAGATGGAGGGTACCGCAAGGGGTGAGGCAGCTTTGCCAGGGCTTATCATAACACCCATCTCTGAAGCAGGCAATTACACATGCTATGAAGGAAGTCATTCAACTAACACATTCCGGTCTCCAGTAAGCCTAATAGGCTGTAATTTAACTCTATTTCCCTTCAAACTGGAAGAAAAAAAGAAATCAATAACTGATAGGCAAGCCTCTTCTCACGTGGCAGAAATGCTTGTTATTATAGTGCTAAACTGGTACTCGCTTCTATCACACCATGCTGCCCTGGGACCCCACAACCGAGATCTGAACAGCCTTTACTCACTAACCTGGCTTAAATTCATTAATAGCAACTGTTCTCCATAGTTAGCTAGACGTAAGGAACTCACCAGTCGAGACATATTTCAAAGAACCCTCTCTGCTTTCCTGGAGCCTCATTTAAAGCCCACTCTCCCCTACAGCCCCGCCAACTCAGATTTCCTCCTACCTGCAGAGCTGAGATGTCCAAGAGAGAGGGAGGTGTTGGGGGAGTTTCCGTGCATCAAAAGGTGACTAAGATGTCCCTGGACCCAGCTCTGGTCTGGAGGAGCTGCCCAAAGCTGCCACTCTCCCAGGGGAGCCCCCAAGTCCTGCTCCGTGCCGTTAGAAACAGGACACTTCATAGCAAGCCTATGCTCAGAAGTTAACCCAGTAGCAAACAAACCAGTAAAGTCCCACAGAAAAGCTTTTAAATGCTAGAGACCCAGTAATGAAACATTCAGTTTGGTAGAGAATTGTATTTTTTCAAAGCCGTAAACGATCTCAGTGACGGGGTCTAAAAGCCTTCCATGTCCTGCATCCGCCTGGGCTTGCCCGCATGCACTGGCCCTGCTTTGGGAAACAAGCCTCTCTCCACCGAGGGGAACTCCGGCTCAGAGCTGAAGGATCTCGGTCTTTTCCTATTGTCACGGCCAAGTTCAGAATGGGCACAGCCATGGTGGGGCTGAAAGTCTCCAGGCTCAGGCCTCCCCCAGTTCTGCTCCAGGTTCCTCAGGTCTAACCCTGGCAATAAATTTTCCCAGCACTAGTGATTTCCCAGGCGCCCAAAGCTGCTTCTTCCATGACTTCCAGTTGAGCAGATAGTAGCACAGGTATTGTTATTCAGTGCTATTACTGAATGTTTATTAGTCAATATTTGTGCTGGTCACCATCGGGACTGGTTCCCCAGAGTTGAGGTGATGGAGCCACCAGGAAAGTGAGTGCAGGACATGAGTGACAACACAATCATTTTTGTTGCACAACTGCTGGCATCTAAGCAACAAGGAGTGAACCGGCTGTCACTCCCACTGTCACCAGCACATCTTTTGCCTGTCGTACTTTTCCTACCCAAGGCATGTTGCTGCCTTCAGGAGTCCCCAGACCTTCCCTGGATGGTCCCAGTCTTCTAGGAGGTGGCAGACGTGCCATCTCAGTCTGCCTTCAAGTGATAGTTCAAAACTGCCTGTGCAAGGAGGAAAACAGCCCAGCCCACTTTGGAGATCCCCTACAGCAGAGGCCAGCAGAGGTGACCACCATCAGCACTCAATGGGTCCTGGACAAGCCATTTGGTAACAGACCTGCAGACATGGTGCAGGAGGAGAGAGAGCCTGAAGAACCTCCTGCATTGCAAGGCTGTGGAAAGGATTCGCAGATTTCCTCATAAAACAACCGGAGTGTAATCTCTTCTGAACCCCGTCATGGGCTAAGAAGGAGCGACGGGCAGCCAAACTTTTCCTGCAGCTCTCAAATTCAAGTTAGCTTGAGGTGCCAGAGGCTTTAATCAGATGAATAAAAACTATTTGCAGGTTGAGACTTGTTCTTAACGCTTCTCCAGGATCTGCCAACTGACAAGAACAAAAAAATCCCACCAAATAGTCTGCAGGGTGATTTTGAGAGCTTCCTCACTAAAAGGAGTAACTTATGGATGACCTGAGACAGGGCTTTGTTTGGGAGGCGGGGAAAAAAAAGCCCCCCGAAACCACACCAGCCACACGAGCTCACAGCCTGCTCCGAGCCCAGGCTGGAGCGAGCAAACATGGTGCTTGTCAGCATCTGCCCCCGGTTTGTCAGCTCCGTGCTTCCCCACGGACCTTTCATCCGGCGCTGGCGCTGCGCACGGGGCTCCCCGCAGGGCTCAGCGAGAGCCGAGTCAGATCCAGGCAGGAATTCAGCCTGAGCCGCGGCTGAAAGGTCACGGCACCACCACAGCAGCCCTCACGCAGAGCGGGCAGAGGAGCAACCGTGCGGAGCTGCTTACGGCGTCCCAGCAGCTTCGTTTCTCCCTGTAGCCGCTGAGTAGGCGTTGTGGCATGACGTTTAGGAGGGGCTTGCAGGGACAGGCTTTGAGCAGATCACATAGCAAGCCATCCAGCAGTCACTGTGCCCAGCATGGATTTTTTTCTGACATTCAGTGGGCGCCAGAGGGACGGGAGTCAAAGTCGGTCCCCGCTGGTGAAGTCACAGAAGCATCCAAAATACCTTCTTTTCATCAATCCGTTGATCCCTTTCCATGATCTGTTGGTGATGACCTCCTCTTGCCTCTGCAGTGCTCTGCAGCGCTCACTAAAGCAACAGGCACCACCAAAGCCCAAAGGTGGCCTGTCCCCATGGCAGGAGTCAACACCTGGCCCTCGATGCCAGGCTGGTCCACGCAGCTCGCTGTGGCAGTTCTCCTTGTGCTACGAGCTTACTAGAGATGCTGCAGCAGCTACCCAGGGCCATTCCCAGAGTAACATTAACCAAACTGTGCACTACAGCAAAAAAAAAAAAAGATTGATGATACAAATTTGTCGCTGCAAACCCATCAGCACCCACACTACAGCAAATCCAGTGATGCACAGGGCAGGCAAAGCAACAGCAGTCCCAGGGGAAGGACGTTTCCCTGGGAAGCCCTTCAAGCAGATTTGGGAAGAGGATCTGCAGGGCAGGAGCCCCCAGTCAGCAGAGTTCCACGAGAAGCTGCAATATCAGCAGCACTGCTTGCCTGTCACAGAAATTTCATGTCTGTCACTCACAAATCCTCTTTCATTTCATTAGAAGGGTCAAGACGCAACAGGGAATTCCCAAACCCAGCTATGCAGCTACACTCAACCAGCCAAACACCAAACTTACTGTTCTTCAAAGCAGGCACGTGTGCTCCACACTGGCCAAACACCGCCATTCCTGAGACTCACCTGTATTTTAAGATGTAAAAAACCCTTATCTTAAGATGTCTGTTAGCTCTAGCCTCATGGCTTGGGCAGCCTTGGTTCCTAGAGCTAGATTATGTACGATGGGATGGATGAAGCCTCTGGCTGTGCCGCTGCCATCATCTGTGCCCAGGCAGCGCGGAGCAGCACAGGCAGCTGCCAGCAAACTGGGAATAGCTGCTCTTAAAAGCGATACTATGGTGTCCGTCTTACCCTTCTGCTCCAGGGACTGGGTTTGCTAAAACCTGTCCTTCAAAGGCTTCCCCCCTCGGCTGTGCTTTCACATACGTGTAGTGCGCACGTCTCTGCGTACCAGCCCTGTACAGTAGGCACAGACACGAGGTTTATACGCGCACAAGAGTATTTCTGCAGAACGCAGTGCGGGGAGCGGACCCCGGTCGCACAAGCATCCTCCTGGCAAACACATACTTGGCTACACGAATTATTAACACATCAGCATCCCCGCTGACTGTTTCTCTCCCAGCTGGAGCTCTAGAGAATATAGCGACAGAAACATTAATACTTGCTGACTCAAGGGCTCCACCAGGAGGAAAACCAGCCCGGGCTGTCCCCTCAGAAGAGCTAGAAGGACGGGGCTCCTTTGGCAGGCTGGGGAGTGACTGGCTGGGAGGCCGGATTTGCTGTTTAACGATGATCAAAGGCAAGGAGAAACCTGGCCAGATTGGGTTAGTGCAGTGTCAGCCGGTCAGGGGATGGCCACAGCTCCAGGTGTGCTGCCACGCACACGGCATCCTCATCTGCTGCAAAAACCTTACCGGTCCAGCAACACGGCCCCCGGGCTGCCAAGAAACACTAAGAGCGAGCTTGTTAATTGCCCTGTCTTCACTCACTTTCTCTTCTTTCCCAGCAAGGGCTGGGAATAACCACTGACCCACTATACTCCGCAGTGGTTTCATGACCAGACAGCAGGGCTAGGAGCACACTGTCCACCTGTGGCCATTGCTAATCCAGTCAGGGGCTTTGCTAGGACTCACGTGTCCGCTTGAATGAGAACAGTGGGAGCTACAGAGGCTGTTTGGGATGTTAAAAGGTGGAATTCTACTTATGAGCCTCAGTTCCCCTTGTAGCCCCCAGAGACAGGTTTCTGCTCACCTGACTATTGCAGACACGTCCTTCACCATGAGACGAACCTCTCCAGAAGCACCTTCTCTGTCCCGCTGGCTATAGTGGAAGTCACGCAACAGCCTTGGACTCCAACCCAGAGCACACAGGCTGTATGTCGAAGCGAAGCACCACAACTTCTCTCCCACACACCTCCATCGGGCTTTTTTAAGCACGATGGCCACAGTGTGAAATGCGCAGAGCCAGACCCAGCTTGGCCAACCAGAGCCCTCAGAGACACATGGTTTCTGCTCAAGACACAGCGCGGGTGGGAGAGGAAGGGACCTTGTGTCCTTCATGCCTGTCTCAAGGAGTCACGAAGGGGCAGAAGGGACAACACTTTTGACTTGAGACCCTTGAAGGGGCAGATGCCATCAGGTGTGAACCTCTGCCAGCTCAGCCCCAGCTGGCCGGTACTTGGCCACAGGCAGCCCTGGTGGCCCCAGCTGAGGGGGCTGAACCCCACACCGCTGTGCCCAGGCACAGCCAGGGCGCCCGACCCAAGGACGCGATGCCCTTGATACCTCACGTACATTTCTGGAGCGTTTCTTCTTTGAATCTGTGGGATACCCAAGAGATTTCTCCTTGAGACAGAAGATTCCAGAAAAAAACCTATTTGTTTGCTCCCTAGACTGCAAACCCCACTCCTGGGAACAAGAAACAGCAAGCTGAGAACTCACAAAGTGCAAGGCAGCATATGGAGCACTCATGACTTTCTCCCACAACCCAGAAAGTATTAACACCGACTTACTCTGCCATGGTCCAATTTTATCATTTTGGATTCACCAAGAAAGCACGTAACTAGCAAACAAAGGCATGCTCCTCTCCATGTCCAAGTTTTATTGAAACTACACAGGTATTTTACACAAAAATTGAATGGGAGCTGTTGTACCAGACTTTGGTATCTCATATACATTTACAGAACCTGAGCGCATAGCAGTTTCATAACTGAATATTCTGTATACTCTCATCTTAATTCACAACACTCAAACCAAGTGCTATTACTGATATAAAAATAGGTTCCATTCCTCCAACAACAGACCCATTTACAATATTTCCCTCTTTCTCCCCCACAAACACAGTATTTCCAAAAGGCGATGGATTTTCTATCTGAGTCTATAGTTCTCTTGCAGCTGCAGGACGTTTGTGAGGGACACCACTTCCAGCTTTTCCCTGTATTCTCCAGGTACCACTCTGCCCTCCCCAAGTACCTTATGTCAAATGATGCAGGCTCTTCTCTAGGAGAAAAAAAAGCTGTCCTGTTTCCATGCTCTTTACATATTCATCTTTTACTGAGACCAAACAAAAAGAGTCAGTTTTGCGGCTTATTTTTACACCAGAGACAATTGTTCACTAGGAAGCACGCTTAGGCAGTGGACCTAACTCAGGTACGCAGGGCTATGACTGACTGATCTGGGCTGGCAGGGAAGTAACACACCACCCCATCACCGATCACCCTGGGCTGTCAGCCCACCTCATGCCAGGCATATCGAACGCAGCAGCAGATGTTTGCAACAATAAGAAAGACTTATAAAAGCTCTTCTACAAATTGCTGAACATTGTGAAAAAATGCGTGGGTTTAACAAAGGCGAACCCTTTGCCTTAGCTCATGTACACTCACTTCACCTTTGGAAAAAAAAAAAAAAAATCAGCATTCCTATTTGCAAATAATCCACCTACAGCTGAATCATATGCCTCCCATGTCAAGTACCACTGCAGTATGTTAGCCGTTCTTCAATCGCTCCATTCTCTGCGTCTGACATCAAGAAATTAAAAAAGCTTTCAGGCACACACTGGAACACAACAAAAACCAAACAGCAGTCCTTTGTAAGACGCTACTAATCCATACTGCTTCAAGATTTGGTTTTGAAAGGTTTAATACCTTCCTCCAGAAGCTCTTCTGTGCCAACGGTTTCAATGGTTCACATTAAACAGGACACTTGAAGTACTTCCCTACACTATTGGTGCTCCCTTACAGGCCAAGTAGTATGTTTGTAGCACCTCAAGGGATAATCCCTTGGAATGATGCACCTTCTCACCCCATCAGTGCATGAGTGAACTTGAGAAGGGGAGAATATCCAATCACCCAGCACGACAGAGGGAAGACAGACAACACCCAGACCCGGCTGTTCCAGTGTCAGATGCCGGTTGCAACTCAGTGCAACTCCAGACTGCTTAATAAGGCACTTGTTTAGAAAAGCAAGGAAAAACAGGCAGCACAAGCCAAAGCACTACAGGCTGTGGTTTTTTCTCCACTAATAATAGGCCTGCCTTTTCAAGGCCCACTCAATGTCCACTGACCTGTTCCATAACAACTGTAAGACAGAAATCATATGTATTTGATTTGAACTCCTACCAACAGCCATCAGTTTTACAACCAGAGTAAAAACGTTCTCAGTCAGAACCCATGTTACTGGGGAGATCAAACTGTATCCCTGGGTTTAATAAGATTTTATAGTTCATGCCTTATTAATGTCTTCCCACATTCACATATTACTCTATTTGCAGCAGGACAAAAGGGAAGAGCTTTTGCTCTACACCAAATCTATAAACATGAAAATAGAAAATAATTTATAGCAACATATATACATAGAGTGATACCTAATCTGGTTTGCAGATTAAATTAACATAACATGAGGTAAATACGCAGCTTGCTTTCTTAAAACACTACCAAAGTCTTAAAAAAGTAGTAATATCCAGGTAATTTTTAAAGACTGCAATCACAGCAGATGAGGCAAGGGAATATTAAAAAGGCCATCCTTTTAAAAAACTATATAAATTTTTTAAAGAGGACCCTCTTTTTTTTTTTTCGTTAAATGACGCAGAGAGAAATACATTTGCTCTCCAGACAAACAACATGAAAACCCAGCAAAAATATCCCAGTAGACTCAAATTCCAGGAGAGAATGAGAGAGAGAGAGAGAATGAAGAAAACTTCACAGCAGAAAGTGAGATGGGGAGAGGGAAACAGTCACCGTTCGTTTTCCGAGTTATCAAAAATCTGCATCCAGAGTGAAGACATTGTCCATTGTTTCTGCCATAACAGCAAAACGTTGATATTCCGAAACCCGCTTCTCAAAGAAATTGGTTTTTCCTTCCAGAGAAATATTCTCCATGAAATCAAAAGGATTTTCTGCATGAAAGACCTGGGGAAGGGAAACACTATTACACTGGTGATTCTGATAGGGTAACAATGCTCTAAAAAAATCCTGACAAACGAAACAGCGAAACCTTTTCAAACTAGATCATCCCTTGCTGTAACATGCTGTAGAATCTATGGACACCTGTCTAAGCAAATTCAGTACTGGCACTCCTCGGGAGCTTGGTCCATGGTGAAGCTCACTCGTGCAAGGTGCTTATTATCCTGCGAGGACTGCAGCACTTGAGCACAGCGTAAGTTTCCCATTACAAACCTGCAGAGCAGCTGAAGGGAAACAATGGCCTAAATTGTTCTTGCTCTTTTAAACAGTGAAGCATATATATTAAAGCTGTGGTTTCGGCTGTCACTCGGAGAAATTGCAAGCACTAAATATGACCTGCTCCCAGGCACATTAAGAGAGCGCTTTGTGCTTACAGCTTTCCTGGGCTGTGCTGGCAGGCCAGCATTTCGGGCAATTGCACCTCTTACCTTTGAGAACCCAAGCTCCATTAGTAACCGGTCTGCAACAAATTCAATATATTGTTTCATCAAAGTGCAATTCATTCCAATCAGACCTACAGGTAACGCCTCTGTTAGAAACTCCTAAAAGTCAAAATACAGACAACATTTAGAGAAATGAAATTTAAGAAGGGAAATGGAGAGAAGACACCTGTGTCTAACACAATTTGTGATATTCCAGGCTCCCCAGGCAGATGTCTGAATAAATAACTTGCATCACTAAACTCAACAAGTTTCTTCTGCTTTCAGTAGCTGTTTGTATCTCCCTTTATTTTTAGTATGTTTTTCTGGAAAAGGCACAAGAATTTTTATTACTGCCCCTCTCATCTGCCTTTCCCCACCCCCCGTAAGATCTCAAGCTCAGTGTAAGCTTGAGCTCCAAGTTCAATAAAACCTAAAGACCATACTAGTGGGAGCAGGAACAGATCCAGAAATCTCCAGTTTTCCTTGGCTTCCAGCCATTATAGAACAGCAGATTGGAGAGGATAGTGATATATATGAGTGCTGAACCCAGCCATGTACACACTTAGGCACCGATGCAATACCTGTCAGTGTTGTGAGGCAAAGCTGGGGCGTTCATCATCATCACAGTAGTTAGATGACAACAGAAAGGAAAGAGTAAACTACAATCCTGCCAAACACTTAGCAGTGCAAAAACTTGTAGCTGCAGATGGGTAGCACTTCGTGTGAAAGAACCTGACAGCAAAATCAGAAAAAGTCAGAACCCAGCACGGTACGCGCGGCCAGAACAGACTCTGTCTTTTCCTGAGGACAAGCAGGGATGTGCGTACAGTAGGGAGAGACAAAGATCCTGGAAGGGCGGAGGTAAACAAACTCTTCTCTAAGGGACAGATAGTTGCAGCTGGACTAGATGATTATTATAGGTTCCATCCAACTGGAACTATTCTATTCCACACTAAATAAGACAGCCTTTCTTCCTTTCTGTCATTACGGAGGAAACCAGCTGCCAGCTTCAGCTCCTCCCAGTTGCTTGACAACCAAATCAGAAAGTCTCTGATTCTTATTGTCACCATTAAGGAAGAGGGAAAGGATGGGATAATGCATCAGGCATCCAGGCCTGAGTGAAGTATCACATATGGAATCACAAAAGTTAGAAGTTAATTTGTTTATTTTTGCATGTAAGACTGGTCCTGCACTGCCCATGATGCTGTCATGGCCAGGCTTACCTGCTCAATTTCAACAGCATTAACGATGATCTCACGGACTCGCTCTTCTGACGGTCTGTTCACTAAATAATGGAACATTAGACAAGCAAAATCACAGTGTAGACCCTGAAATAACAGAGAACAATGAGAAAAAAAAAAGAAAAAAAAGTCAGTTTTTCCCTCTTCCACATAGCTTGCTCTTACTTTGAGGCAGTCTCATTCAGGTTGAAGCTTCCTAGCCTCCTGCTTCTTTGACTTAATGTTACCACATGTAGCGGGCACTTTTAGTTTACAACCCAGTTAGTTACATCTGAAATCCAACACATGCCACCTATCCTAAAATAACACTCAGTGTACATGTTTCTTAGGTAAATATTTTTGAGAGCTGCTCTGCTGTGAGGGATCCCACACGGAGCCCTGCTGAGTCCCTGTCTCCCATCAGAGAAGCATTTGCAGAAAGACCTGCAAAACCACCTGCCAGTGAGCACAGGCTGTTTACCTGCCCTATGCTTTGAGATACCTGTACAGAAATACTTGTTTTAAGTTCTTTTAGTAGCATTTCTTCCCTTGTTTCTCCTTACAGCGTTTTCAGAAAGGAAGATTCAGATTAGAGTCACCAAATCCAAGATTAACAAGTCATCTCTTCACACAATCTGCAGTTACTGTGAGAAATTTGCTACCGCACGTTCGCAGGTTTGTAATACTTCAGGCTACTGTGCCCCAAAACTCGACCTACCTTCACATTTCACCCAGCTATTCTGCACAGAGCCCAGTAAGTTGTGTTCATTCCCAAGATTTCCAGAAAAGCCTCCAGCCAGGATAAGACAACATCAGGAGACAAGCAATCCCTCACAGTTGAAGGAGGGTACCAGACAGCTGCCCCAAGAGGCACCTCGGTTTCTGCTCAAGCTTGCCTGGTTAAAGCTGAAGCCTGGTTAGATCTGGCTTCAGCTTCACTGACCGCTGCTGGACTAAAGGAACACTGTGCTACCATTTCTCCTCTCGACAGCGAGAGGATAGACAACTTATGACAGCCGATAAGCACCTTGAGGGCACATCCAGAGCGAAAACGAGTCAGAAGGATCTGGCAGACTGTGGGCTACCAGACAATCCAGTGCTACTGTTAACAAGGATCAAAACAAAACCAAGAAGCGAAAACTTTTTTGAAATGGCTACAAAATCCTTGTGCTTCAGGTCATAAGACAGCCCTGAAACACCACAATTTGGGAAACACTCCTGCTCCAGGGAGGCCATTAGCTGCCTGCTGCAGGGCTTCCCGTGGTCTCGTCCAGGGCAACAGGACCAGCAGGATGCAGGATGTGCCTGGCTTCTCACCTGAACCAGCGTGCTTTACTGACTGGTGCTCCCAGCAGCTTTGCACCTTCAAGAACCAGACACGCACCAGCTCAAAGAACAGCCTGGCAACAGAGTCTACAGCTCAAAAAACGTATCGAACATTAACCATTTATCTGTTCAGGTGCATCAGAAAACAGTTGGTGTAGTTTTCCATTGTGGATGCTTTTTACTGCTGCTGCTTTTGTAACAGCATTTCCTGGTTTTCGATGCAGGTGCTGGGGGCACCAAACCTTACCCTTCATAACAGCTCTGCAGTTGGAATTATGCCAGCGGAGCTCAAGAAAAATTCAGTCTTTTGGTGCTCAGCTCCACAGAGAAATACAGTTACACTGCTGTATAGAGGAACTTACATCTATTCACCAGAAAGCGATCCTTCTAACGAACAAACACTTCCTCGCTCGAATGGATCGGCTCATGATGACTCACAAAAACAGAAGACATGAGGAAGGTCAAGGCTGAAGAACCACTTGGTTTTGCTTACCGATCATATCGCTTTCCTCAAAAGTGTCTTTTAAATTAAAGGCATCTTGTAAGATGCCTTGTTTCAAATCAGTTTATCTAATCCACGGAAATTACTTCCATTATGATAAAGCTCTTTATTCTTTTAGTCCAACTCTGGTAAGTTCAAACCACTAGCATGTTTATACCGCACACAAAACTGGTCTTCCCGCTTTTCCAGTGCTGACAGCGCCGTACGTTGCACGGTGCCTTAAAGCCAGGCCCCAACCGTAAGCCACGGGTGCCAACTGGCAGGCGGCGGCACGGGAAGCGGTGGAAAGAAAGGGCGCTTGTCAGCGCGTGTCCTGCCGTGCTCGGCGTGCTGACACGCAGCCCCTCAGACACACCACACCGAAGCTAAGCAGCGCTCCCCTCGAACGCAGACGTGTAGCTGCCCCCTCCCAGGAGATCCCATCGCTGCGCCCTAACACAAGGACACGAAGAGGAGCCGTATCCGTTGCTTGTGCCACAACCTGCTGCGGCTGGCCAGGCGACGGATGCAGGCGGCCAACTGCAAGCTCTGGCACCCACAGCTAGGAGCAGATGGGGAGTGGGACAAGGAGGCTGCTTGAACCTGACCAAAGCTGTAAAGGCAGAGCAAGGCTCGGAGTCAGGTCGAAGACAGCCCCCAGCACAGCTGGGGACACTGCAATTCCACACCAGTCCTTGGGCAGCCGGGCCTTTGCCTCTCTTCATGGCACAGGAAAGCAAATGTGCCCTTCAATCTAAAAAGTCCACGTTTTTAATCACACTATGCACTGAGGTATTGCTAATATTTATGTTTAGTCCCTTCAAAAACAGGTATTTCTGCTGAGGAATGTAGCAGCACTTAGGCTTTAAGTTCAGCAGTAATTTATCACTAGAAATCTGCTTTTTCCCCTTTTTACAAATATTCTGAGAAGACCCTGTCCTTTGCAGGACTCCAATCTTCCTATACATCAGCAGTTGCGCCTCTTCCCTCAGGCTGCAGAAACAGGGTCCAGAACTGCTCTAGGGAAAGGAAGTCTCCTCTCTGTGCTGCCTAGGAGTCGATGTTAAAGCAGACACAGAAGGCTTACTGCAGGAGAAGCTCTAGGGAGCATGGCCTGTGGTTATTTGGCAGGTATCTAGGACCTCTGTCCTACCTGGACAGTGCACCTTCCCTGGAAAACCCTGCTGCTGACATTGGCTAGCAGAGAACGTACTCAGACTTCTACCACCTCCTTGGCCTCGAGCACTGTGAATAGTAAAAAGGCTCCATCATACCCAGAAATGCATCTCGTACTCGCTGCTGGATTCTCTTTTTCACTGGTTCCTACCCAAACACTGCTCTCTGCTCTCTTCACCTTCCCTACCACCCTCCCTGCCACCAGAGGTGGGCCGCTCTGGCAAGACTATGAGATCTTTATGAATATCATTCTGCCCTTCCCCTGAAAACTCACTTTCCTTCCCAGACAGTATGTAGGACATGACACGTTACCTCATCTCTGCTAATAAGTTCATTGGAGAAAGTCAGTCCAGGCATCAGGCCCCTCTTCTTCAGCCAAAATATAGCAGCAAAGGAACCCGAAAAGAAGATGCCTTCAACTGCAGCAAAGGCAACCACTCTCTCACCTGTTTAACATAACACATTTTCAGTTAGACACAAAAGAGTGTATGGCTTGTCAGCAAGATGCACCATTTGCATCAGAGAGACACTGGAGAGGAGGAATCCCCCCTGCAGCCCCAGGTGCTGTATCTGACCACATCCTTCAGCAGATCCCGAGGCATACAGGGTCTACACAGGCAACAGCACTTAACCACAGGCAACCCCAGCAGAACTGAAGAACCAGGACACCCACAGAAACTGCCACAGGTCAGAAGGGAAAGAGCATACGTGTCCAAGGTGGCCAAGACATTAGTGTCCCTTCATCTCTTTCTTCTAAAAGGCAGGAGAATGGCTGTGCAACTAACAGACAAAACTGAGAGAAGAGCTCATCTCCTATAAATTAAATAAAAAACCCTAGAATTCAATTTCTGCTTGTTGAGTATCTACATAAAAACATATTCTTACAGGAGTGGAAGAACAAAGAACATAATTCATCAAGACACAAATAACTATTTATGTTATCCCACTCATTGCTCCACCTTTCATCCAAGGAAAACATTGGTCCAAATTCTCCCTGTTCTCTACAGGAATGCATTTCTTCAGACTACAAGACATCCGATTGCTTGGTGAAGACATGTCATTCCACATACTCTTATTTTACTTCACAAGATCCTTGGGTATATTCTAACATGAAGAGGTTTTGCATTAAGTGCTGACACCTTTTCCCAGAAAGAACTGCATAGAATTCTGTTTAAAAAATAAAATAACCCCAAAATAGCCACATGTCCCACTTCCTCTATGAGCTGCAAATGCCATCTGCTGGTTCATCTGAAGAAATTCAAGTTAGGAAAAAAGCATGAAGAGCAACATGAACTTACAAGTATCACAGGAGTTACTAAGGAAAGAATTTGTCTGGCAACACTAAAAATCCCCTACGTTACTTCTAGAGAGGAGTGGAGGAAGGCTGCTCATACAATACAGGTTTAATGAAGCACAAGACTGAAAATCGATATGGTTTTTACTGCCCTTCACCTGACTAGCTATCATACAAATGAGTTACGCTGAAATAAAAATTGGATAGGGCAATTGAACCCTCAGCATAAGAAATCAACCAAAGCTGCAGAGACCCAGCTGGTCCCCAAGCCGGAAGGAAACGCCAAGCAAACAAGCCAGCCAGCCACTTTCATATACCACATCTCACCATCTGATCTGGGCCCCCCAAATGTTTTAAACTTGAGAAGCTGAATGGAGAAAATGAAGAAGGGACTCCACACACACCAAGAAAAGGCAGACTGGGGAGGCAGTGGGACACTCCCGGACAAGGGGATCTACAGCTACAAGAAGAATCCCAATCAAACAAGAGCTGTGAACAACAGATGCTGCAAAAGAATGATATTCAGATTTATTTTCTTTGTCTGGATGAATCTCTCCATCTCCTACACATTCTCCAAGTACAGAGGATGTTTGGTTTAGAAAATTGCCCGTTATTCGTTTCAGCTACAGCACATCCTTCAGAGTCAACAGTGAATCCGAACATCTGAATGCAGAACACAGAAAAGGATGTCCTGCACCATGCTGATGGAAGCCGAGCCAGTGTCCCAGCTCTGAGACAAGATACAAAAACTAGAAACCTGCTTCCAACAGCAAACCAGAAACACCAGAGACAAACAATTCTTGAATCCTTTTTGCCCAGGCTCAGTCACACTGTTACAAAAAAAGGCTAACATCACACACAAATTTGTCAATACAAACATGAACACAGAAAAAGCCTGGACTTGTAAGACTTGAACTGCCCAGTTCTAGAGTACGAAACAGGAGCTGACTGGAAGAAATAATCAGAACTCCTAAAAAACAAGGTCTACAAGCAAAAACTGAAGAAACTAGGGCTGTTCAGTATAAAGACAAAAGACAGCAGCGAAACCCAGAAGCATTTTTCCTAACATGATCCTAGAGGGCCTGCCACTACTATATTGCTTTAGCTGAAGACAAAAACTTAACATGCTCACCAGAAGTTACGTCGAGTTCTTTAGTTAACCCAGAGACCCACAAACCACTACATCATCTGTGGGGAATTTCATTTCACTTCCCAAGGATGCAGCTCACTCCCAGAGGATTAGTTTGTGACATGTGCAACAGAAACAAATTTTTAAGAAGCTACACACCAAAAGTGGATTCTCTGTCTTCAATCCACTTCAGAGCCCAGTCCGCTTTCTTCTTGACACAAGGCATTGTTTCAATAGCATTAAATAAGAAATCCCTATAGAAGGAAGCAAAGAGAAAAAAAAAAATAATCAGAAGCGATTTATGTAAATCTGCCCCGGTTGTCCCTACTGGCTGCACTGGGCAGAGGAACCCATTCTAGGCTGTGAACTAATCCAAATAAGGCACAGTTCCCATCCCAAAGGGGTGATGATCTCTGATAACGAGGGAACAGGGATGCAGATGTGCAGAAAGAGACAAACCCAAGGTCTCAGAGGAGGCGAGCTGCAGAGATGGGAAGTGAACGCAAATGTCCCATCCTGGGAGTGCCCACCCACCAGACCGTGCTGCCTCTCAGAATTCAAGCCAGATGGCAGCCACTTCCTACCCACCGGGCTAAACCTCATCTCGCCCAACCCCACCAAAGGAACTGGACAATTCCCCCGAGCACAGGCTCTATTCCCATGCAAAAGCCCCCGAAGGAAAACCTTGCAGTCCTCCCACTGTCACCAGAAAGGATGCCACCATGGGAAACCAAGCTCTGCGTGACCGCCACCCTGGTGAAGTCTCTGAGGGAAAGTGTGTTTTTTTCAAATGTATTACCATTTGGACTAGGAAGTTCTCCTTAAAGAGATGGGGCTCTCCATAAAGGTGATGGGGCTCTCCAAAGAACCCAATACTTTAAAAATAAGCAGTTCGAGTTGTATGAAAAAAACACCACCAACAGAAAAGCTGAAAGGATGCAATACGTTGATTGGTGATGTTAGAAACACCAGTTGGATCACAAGCACTCAGTCTCCTGAGGCAGATCCTTTGCGGATGTGAAAGCAAGCACCTCAGGAGCACAATAACTACAAGGAGCTTGTCTAAGCTTTAACAACATTTTGCATAGTCAGCACTTCCTGTAATCAAAGTTTTATACACATATTAATTAACCTTCTGACACTCCCACACAAGTCTGGTGGTCAGTAATACTTCTCTCCATTTTGGGGGTCAGGCACACGGGCCTTGAAAGCTTTCAGGAACTGTCCCCAACTCCCCCAGTAGTCAGTATGGAACAGAAGACAGCTGCTGCTGCTGCCCAACAACGGTGCCACTGCACTAGGTGATAGACTGGGTCTGTAACACATCCAGAGGTTTACCTTTTCTCAGGATCTTTGATGTAGGTGTCTATGAGCAAGCTGTACATCTCTGAGTGAACGTTCTCAATGAGAATCTGAAAGCCATAGAAACAACGAGCTTCTGGGATCTGCACCTCCTGACTAAAACGCGCCACCTACCAAAACCAGAAAGCACGGCAATGAGCACAGTAAAACCCGTCCTTGGTGACAGTGCTCTGACCTTACTGGGAGAGACAACAGAGCTCAACCACACAGAAAGGACGGGAGCAGTTCAGCCCTACCTTATTCACAGATATGTCAATAGGATAGGTGTGGGGCAGAAGGGGACAAAGCAACCAGGCTAGAAGTAAATACATCTGCTGTGCGTGTGGGAGAGCATGAGGGCACACGTACACAGAGGGAGAACAGCAAAATATTGCAATAGTACACACTTCATATTGAACAAAACCTCAGACGTTTTGTTCATCGTTAAAAAAATAAACAGTATGATGTAAGACGAGTTTGTGCAACATATACTATGTTTGTGCACATATACTATGAGATATTCTACACGTTGCAGACGTTCAAGATCTAAACTGGGCATTTGCGGTCAGATACCGCTGACACCCTGTGGTGAGACATTCTGCAGCCCAGAACTGATTGCAGCAGAAAGATCTCCCCACCTTTTTAGCAGCACTCACCTGCAGCTGTAAAAGATACTAGGATGCCGTTCAGTGAGAGCCAAATTGATTTTTACCAAAATGAAGAATACAGAGCATGGCACAGCACAATCTCTCCCTGCTTCTCATCTAACACATGTATGGGAAGGAGTTTTATTAATTCATTGAGAAATGCGGATCAACACAGCCAGGCAGAAGGCTGAGATTAAAAACTGTGTCCAAGAGTGATGTGATCTGGAGCCTTGCTGACCACAGTTGACCCAATTTAACTCAGACACTGGCCCCAGCAGAACAAGCTGCTTATTCCCCTTGGCAAAGGTGAGATGATGGGAAGCAAAAAAAAAGGACACATTAAATAAACTTACGCATTAATGCAAGAAAAGCAAAATGAAAAGCCAATAAAATTACTAAGTAGTCAAGCCCTCTGTAAAGCTTTCTCACCAGGTTTTCATTGACAATTCCATCACTGGCTGCAAAAAATGCCAGAACATGAGAGATAAAGTATTTTTCATCTGCTTTCAGCTTGTTCCAGTGAGGAAGGTCCTTTGACAAATCAACCTAATGAAAAGGAAAAAAAAAAAAAAAAGTTAGTGCTCTTTTGAGTTCATTATTCTGTAAGAATAGCAGCAGCCTAGTCAAATGACCGAGGCAGAGTTTTAGTGCTTGCTCTCAAATCTTTACATGTAGAGAATTTAAATACGTTTGACTAAAAGACAACAGACACACAGCAGTACTGCTGTCTCCCTCTGCAACAGTAACATCACGTTTGCTTTACAGTTTACACTTTCATAATTTGGAATAAAAATTGGTGTTTATTGAATTATAAATAAATCATATTTTGAAAAGCATTTGTTCTTCTTGTCACGAGTATGAACATGCACCAACAAGCAGAGCTCGCTCTGAGACACTTAAACTGTACTTGAAGTAAATGCTGATACTCTAAGAAAGCTACACCCAGGTGTGCCAAAAGAGGGACAGAGGGGACTTCTGCCTTTGGCAGGTGTTCAGCCTCCATCCCGCCAAAGAACGGCTTGAGGTGAATGCTGTGCAACTGCTCTCATCTACCAACCTGAACTCTAGCCCCAGCAGAAAACCACAGCTTCCTTCACACAGGCCCTTTTGTGTGCTTGTTTGGAGGGAGGGATTTCTGAACTACAGCAACAGCTAAGTAGGGCCAGATGTGAAAAAGAGAGAGGCCTAAAAACTTGTGTGTGTGTATAAACATGTTCACATACACATGCATATATAAACACATGCACACGCAAACCAGTTTTACAGTTCATTTGGAAATGCACCGACGGATGGGCAGTGTAAGAAGGAACGAGTAATATGGTAAAAGGGCAATGCTGATCAGGCAGGAGTTTAAATGCCTTTTCTTTAAGGGCTTAAATCAACCTCTACTGCGACAGGGCAGCAAGCCTCCCGGGAAGGCAATGGAATAGCACTCCTACGGACAGCTGTTCCTCGCCATCCTGGGATGCTTTCTGGCCTATTTAGAGCCCGCCAGTGCTTTCAGCTCACGCCTCTGCAACTGCAGATCACTGCTCACAAACGAGCAAAGGCTGCAGAGGCTTCGGGTGGGAACGACCAGCCCAGCTGGCAGGTAATCTCTCCACATCAGTGCAGCGTTCAGAAGCCTCCACTGCCGCAAGCGCTGCAAGCTGAGCACTGCTCAGACCACACTAACCAGCAACGTCGGGGAAAAAATTACAGCGTGCATTATAACACAGGGCGAGTGTCTAACCAGGGCAATCGGGAGTCAATTAGAAGCATTTTTAGCAAGTGTTTATCACAATCTGATTATCACCGTCTTTCTGGAAAATAGGTCCCTAGCATTAAAGAACAGCAGTCACATGAAATTGCTGAGAACATCTTACATGGGCAAGGAGTTAGCTGCAGGTACAGAGGCGACAGCAGGGTAGGAGCTATCTGACTTAGGCTCCCTCTATAACCAGAGAAGTGACCCAGGATACAGTTCCCTAAACCAAACACCTAAGCCAGCTCTGCTGAATCGCCCTGTGGAAGCAGCTTGCTTTCCACTGTCCATGAAGGGAACCCTGCTCTGGTGCAGGCACCTCATGTTCCCTGCCCAACTCCAACCCTTACAACACAGGAGCCCGCTGCAGAGCTAGGAAGGAAGTGCCAGGAACCCGGACCGAGCGCCTTGTGCCAACCCGCTGGCCCCAGAGCTCACCTCTTCTGCCGTCCAAAAGGAGGCCTGAGCCTGTTTATACATTTTCCAGATGTCTGGGTACTGGATAGGGAAGATGACGAACCGGCGGGGATTTTTCCTGAGAAGAGGCTCCTCATCATTTTCCAAGCCATTTTCAGCAGCACTCGGAGAAGAGCTCTGAAAATAAAGCACAGTTCTGGATAAGGCTGACATTACTTACTCCTCCTCTTCCCTCTATCCCAAAGGTGTGGTTCAAAAGCTACCCATGTCACGTGGACACTCACCTGCTCCCCTCGGGTGGCCGCACTACCCATCCCGGGGGTACCTGTCCCCTCGCCCTCCATCCGTGCTCCCGCTGCCAGGGCAGCAGTGCTGCCTCCCTGCCCGGCTCTGCCCGGCACCGCTCGCACCAACCACCCCCTCCCAGGTGCGCCGGCGCCAGGAAGCGCCCGACACCTGCGTGCCAAAGAGAAAGCCTTCCTGCAGCGCGAGGAGGAAATCTGCTCCAGGAGACGACATCAGCCACCACGGTACTGCGCGTGGGGAGACGCGGGCAAGGTCACCGCACGCTGCCACCAGCCCGCATCTGCGAGGCTCAGCCCCCAGGTTACCTCCAAATCAGTCGCTTTACATCCAGCCACTTGGGCCTGGATGGACAGTCTTAAAAATGCCACGAGCTGACAGTAACTCAGCCCGTTTGGTAGAGCCCCGTGCTACAGCGAGGCTCTGCACGGAGGTTTGTGCGTGCAGTCCTGCGGTGAGCAGCAGCCAGCCCACGCACCAGCACAGGTCTGGAGGCTGTCCCACCGCACCCTCGCCCTCCAGCACTGATATGATGCTATCTGCCTCTCTTTCCAACAGCAGGAAAACCCCTGCCTGGAGTCACCCATCCCCACCCCGCTCCCTCCGCACAGGCTCCTGGAGTATGCCCCAGCACAGCTCTTCCTCAGAGAGCTACCAGCCCAGCCAAGGTGGGGACGGCTGAGGTTTAGGAGACAGGTCAGTGAACAGCAGCATGGAGAGGGCACTCCATGAGGAGGGCCTTCACCTCACCTCCAGCTGGGGACATTTGCTCCCGGGACCAATGCCAGACAGCATCCCTGCCAGGCACATCACCACCAAGCACCTACTGAAGACAACCGTCGCGAAAAGCTGTCAGGAGAGCATGCTGCAACCTCTCCAGAAGGGCTGGCGACTCACACCGATGGGAAGTTGAGCCAGCAGGACACCCTTCTGGATCAGTTCTGGGATCCCATGGACACTGCTGTAGAGGACAACTAGCCACAGACAGTATGCAAGGTATTATACAAAATACAGCCGGGAAGGGGACCAAAAGGTTTTGAATACCATTGCTTCTACCCTCCTAGGAGGTGCCAAAGTCCTGTCCCTACCCAGTCTGCTTGGAACCATTCACATAATAAAAAGTAATCCCTTACTTCAATTTGGAAAATACTCTCAAACAAATAATTCTACTCGCATTTAAAAAAACAAACAAAAACCAAACGCACGTGAACATGTCATAGCTGGCGTACGTACTGCAGATTCCTGAGGAAAACACATCAGGAAGCACACTCTGGGTTACAATTTTAGCACTTTATTATATTTTTAAATGTTACTCAATCACAAGGCAAATTTCCCAGCATCATCTTGCAGAGTCTCCGCTGAAGGCCATGAGAGTGCAAGACCTTTTGTATTTCCCAGGACACGGAGACAGTAGCAATAACCCACTGGAAGTGCCACAGGGGGGAATTTGGGCCCGGTGGGGATGGCACGCTGCCTTAGCACAAACCTCCTGCCACACACTTGGTGTCTCCATCTGCTTCTGCACCAGCCACTAGCCTTGAAAAAGGAAACACTGCAAAAGCCCTCCTTGTTAGTGCAGCATTTTCCTGAGCAAAACCCTTCTATGCTGCCTGGCAACTGTCCTCAAATATTTATTTTAGCCTAACAAGGTGGACTGGCAGCTACTAACCACTAACCTCAGCCTTGATGCTCCTGAGCCGTTCAAAAGCCAGCATGCAGGGCCCGTAATGCAAGGAGGTACCTTGAAAAACACTCCTGGTGCACAGAAGTGAAACAGCACAGGAAGAGCAAAGTTCCAGTATGACAGGAAAAACTGGAAACCAACACCGAGACAAGAAGTACTTGTTGTTTTTCCAGTGGAAGAGCTTTAGAGCTGCCATGTCGCAGGCCACAGAGGGGTCAGCACACCAGAAATACTGTCAGTGGGCAGCGAGACAAGCAGAAAAGGCCCGTGAAGCCGTGTGTACGCTTTGGGCAGCCCTGATGGCAGGAAAGCAGAAGGATGGCTTCCAGGAGCCAAAGACTCAGAGTGATGGCATGACCCTGAGAAGGACCACCACACAGAACTGGAAAATGGTACAAGGTTTTTTGAAAAACAGGTGTGTTGGGTTTTTTTAATTTTAAAAAAGGAAGGGTCAGCCCACAGAGACAACGCCATACTGGAACCTCCCCCTCAACTCACCTCCCACCTCCCCTAACCCCTTCTGGGGTGGAGAGGAGTTTCACAGGCAGGCTCTGTATCCAAGCTGGCAGGCAGGCAGCTCCTGGCTATGAGACAGTCCCATCTCTCTCCATTTTGAGTTCCATTCCTCTTAGCCAAAGCTTTATCGGAGTAATACTCATTACCTAGCCTGTTTGTTAATGCAGTTAACGCAGTTAATGTGTCTTGGTACAACTCAGATGCAAATTTATGGAATACCATTCTCTAATTCAATTTTGGACGTGCAGCACATCTGATTGCTGCTGGGGCTCCAGAGCAGCCCCCACCTTGCGCTGAAGGAGCACAACGCATTCCCAGTCCTGCCTTCCTGCCCGCAGCAGGCACTGGCAGGGGTACGGGGAGCTGGAGAAGGTAACAGTCACCAGGCCAATACACCTCTGGCTTTCAGTCTGACCCCAGATCTTTTGCTTAACCCTACAATGGTGCATGAAATAGTCAACACTTGATGTAATAACAAAGAGCATCCAGTTCATAACGCAAATACGCTACTTTGTGTTCAGACAACATGAGCCAAACACATAAAAGAGCTGAAGCTGATGGGCTCAGCCAGAGCAGACAGGACAGCATGCAGCCGAGGTTTCAGTACCTCCAAGGACGGAGACTACACAACCTCTATGAGCTACCTGTGCCAGCATCACCGCCTTCACAATAAATAGGTGCTTCCTGAGGTGTAAACGGAACCTCCTTTCTTTCAGTGTCTGCCCATTGCCTCCAGTCCCACCAAGGAGCACCACTGAGAAGAGGCTCCATCTCCTTTATTCTCTCCATCAGGTATTTAGGCACACTGATGAGATTCCCCAGAGCCTTCTCCTCTCCAGGCTGAACAGCCCCAGCACTCGCAGCCTCTCTTTGTATGACAAATGCTCCATCAGCCCATTGCTGGATGCACTCCAGTACATCATATCCCAGTTATTCTGCAACTCCTAGAGATAAATTATTCTGGTGATGATGATAAAACCGACCGACAACGAAGATTGCCTAGTGGTACTGAATCTCTTTCCATTAACTTCAAATTCAGCAAACTAGGAAACAATTAATCTATATACACGGGCACCACCACAAACCCACAGCAATAGCTGTTGGGCTACGCGTGCGAGTACCTCGGTTACACGCCCTGTATCAGCTGCAGCCAGGGAAAAAGCCATGGCACTGGCAGAGCCTGCACTGTGATGTGGCACACACCACCCTCCCGCACCCCGCAAGAGGCTGCCTGTGCATCCCACCACCTCCCAGAGGCTTCGGGCCAGCCCTGGGCAGCGCAGGCCACGCTAGCGAGGACACTGAGAAGATGACCACATTCCCGGGAAAGACAGCTTCCACCGCCCCGTGGCCGAGAGCACAACGGCTCCTGGTTCTGCCCGCCCGGGGGGATGCACTGGGATACTCTTTGCCTCTGGCAGGCCAGAGCAACCTCGTCGTTGCAGGTACAGCAGGCCCCCCTTCACAGCGGGAAACGTTAAGGGGTTTTTTAGGCTTGTATTTAACACAGCACGCCCCGCTTTTTGGAAACTCGAGCACTGCCAAGATGCAGAGATCTGGGAAGACCCCGTGGGTTTCTCCGCCGTGAGCATCTCTTACCCTCGCACCCCTGGCTTCGCAGGGCGGTACCGGGAGAACCCAGATGGAGCCGGGACACCTGCCGGGGGCACTCTCTCCCGGTCCACGGGGGCGGGGAAGCCGGGACCACCCCACAGCACCCAAGGACAAGCACTGCCTCCCCCCCGGCCGGGCGCGGCTGCCGGAGCTCCCCGGGGCAGCGGGGCCCGCGGCCGTCCCCGCCCCACGCCAGCCGACCCCGGGCCTCCCGCGCCCGGCCGAGACCGGGGCCCGACTCCGGCCGACGGCGTTTACTCATCGTCCAGAGCCGCTCCGCGCCCGAAGGCTGCGA
>VZSF01002882.1:34392-129844 GCA_013398295.1 Chionis minor | reverse complement strand
GGCGGCGGCGGAGCCGCTCCTCCTCCGCGGGGCGGGGCCGGGCCGGGCGGACAACGGCCGCGGCGGCCTGAGGGCGGCGAGTGGCCGCAGTGCCGGGCCGGCAGGGAAGCGGCCGGGAGGCGGTGCGGGGCAGCCGCGCGGCCTTTGCGGGGCCTGGTGTCCCGGCCTGCGCTGCCGCCCGGGCGGGTGGGGACAGACAGCTGCGGGAGGGGAGCGGTGAGCGCAGCTGAGGGTCTCAGTTTGTAGGGGAAAAACCCCCGAAAGCAGCCCCCGGCTGAGGAGGAGATCCTAGACGAGCCTCTGCAGGACGGTAATGGAAGATAAACGCAGGGAGGGAGTGAACTGCTGCAAGACTGATGAAGAACGGGCGCAGAGTTGAAGGCAGCAGTTGCCGAGACCTAACCTGGCGTGTGTGTTACCGGGTGCAGGCGGGCACTTTGGAATAGTGCACAAGGAGGAGCAACCTCTGTAAGAAGTAAATGTCTTTTTTAATCCACCCTGAGTCAATACAGAGCTTGGAACACGCTCCAGTAATTGTATAACTGACACAGATGGTGGCAGTGCTTGGAGGTGCTGGCACAAGCACTGTCAGCAAACATACACAGTTGAGAGCTGTTGTCACTTCTCGCAAGCAGGGGGGTTTCATCCAGAGCTGGGGACCATCAGAGCTCAGTGTCTTCCTCATCCTTCCTCGTCCCGAAGGTGGCCAGGCCCTCAGGCCGCTCTCCTGTAGACGTCTGGGTCATTTACCCAAACAATCAAATAGTCCACAGGAAAAAGTCCCACCCAACAGGTAGGGCCTGGTTCGTCATGAAGACCTGACATCAAAGATGCGTATCTAAAAGCAAACACCATGGGCGAGAACGGAAAGTTGACAAGCACCAAGGCGTCCAGGCAGCACGCAGGCAGGACTGGGCTGCTCTTCAGAGGCCAAGAGAAAGGCTGGCGCCCGGGGTGGTCCCTTGGGGAGGAGGAGCTGGAGGCCTTGTGTTCCATGGTGGAGAGGAGTCCATAGTCACTGTGCACCATCCCCGTGACCGCTGCCCAGTGCTCCCCAGTCCCAGGCCAAACATCCCCAATTGCCCCCCAGCCGGGAAAGGCAGATAGTGCACAGGTAGGGGCTGCGAGGGATTCTGGTATCCATTTCCAGAAAGGCAACCTTTGGTTTTGTTAGTTCTCTATCATTAAGAATTTCAGATTTTATTTTTAAAGGTACCTGGCTGCCACAGAGTGACCGAGACCTCCCCTCTCCCCGTTTCCCAAACATGGGAAGTGGGAGCCAAGCCAGCTGGGCTCCTCCGGTCCGTATCTGCCTCCTGTGGCTTTTTTAAGACCTCGTGAGAGGAGCTCAAGCCTCAGCGGGGCAGGGGGTGAGGGAAGTTCAATGGCGAGTTGTGTGCAGCACCAGTGACCACGTTGGTCCTAAGCATGAAAACAGCTTTGGTTTCCTTCCATCGAGTTTTCCAAGGAGCAGAAACACTCACCTAAGCAGCAAATTACTAAACAGCGCACCAGAAACACACACAGGAAGTAAGAACAGGTGCTTTTACGCTAACAACATTTGTTGTACCTGACTACTGCTCTTTCTGAGTCAGCCTTTAAATTTTATTACCCAGAGATACCCATACAAGTTGCTTAATATTCACATCCAACAACAGCTCCACTTGATGTACCGAGTACCAGGGTTTCCCTTTTTTTGTCCAGAGTGAACAATTAGAGGAACACTGATTGATACAGAGCAAACTCAACTGTCCCATTAACACTGACAAATTATACGGGTGTGTGCAATATAGAGTGTGGTGATGGTTTAAGAGGAAGACACAAGAGTTTCTCCTGGGCCAAAACCAAGAAGCAGTAAAACTCAAGCATGCACATTGACCTGCCTAACATTGTCTTAGGCCCCTAACCTAGTCTGCCATTTCAAAATTCCCCAAATAAAGGATTGTTCTGCTGAGTATTTGACAAGGTTTAAGAACTACCACAAATTAATATAATTAGCAATAGGAAGGAGTTCAAATATTTGGTGTTAACTTCCTAAAGTCACACCTGTGCTTTCACAGAAGCACAGGCACAGCAAATGTCTAGTTACATGGTGCCTAAAGATTAATATACAATGGAAAAACACAGCAAAGGAAATATACCACAAAGATTAACAAAACAGCAGTTGGCTCTTCTTGCATCTCCACAAAAACCCACCAACTTCTGTTAGTTTTGTTTTATATAAATTAATTACATCGTGCACATGACCCTGAAATACAGAAAAGCACTTGTGGAACTGCAACATTGTTTACAAGCAGAATAAACATACATAGGAAATACAGCACTATGCACAGTTTTGCCAGATTTCAGATTACTCAGCTGTACCTATGATGTCCTGTTTAGAACAATGTCCCCGGCGGGTGGAGGAAGCTCAATTCATTCCTTAGCTCCTAACTCCCGGTGGTGCGGCAGCTGTCCTGCCCCGGACCCCACAGCCCCTTACCTGCGCTCACTCACGACAAACACATGCGCGAGGAGCTGCGGAGGTGTTTCTGCAGAGGGAGGGACTCCAGTCTGCGAGGATCACGTCCACTGTCATGTCCTGAAAGCATGGCAGCACTTCCCGGAGGTGCCGGACACTCCACAGCAGGGAGCAGAGAAGATTCCTGGCAAGGTGGCATGCCAGAACGGGCATTCCTGCAGGGTGGCCTATGGCTTCACAACAGCTGTCTCACTCTGCTAATTGCAATTAATGGAGGTGCAGCAGCAGCACACACCTTTAGTTGGACAGACCCAGACCTTTTGGGCTTACCCACACAGCTTTACGTTCCCAAAGCTTGCTCTGAACAACAGAGTAATTTTCATCCACTCAAAAAACACCACCACCAAAAAAACCTGTTCGGTCCTCCTTTAGAAAGAGATGGATGAGCACAATCTCCAAATTCATGCTGTATTATCTGAAGATAATAAAAGCAGTAAAAAAATGTAATCTATACTAGCATCAATTACAACTTTTTAGGCAAAGTACTCTTTCGTGGCAAGACAGTTATTGATGCAAAGTATGTCCCAAAATTTTATCTAAGGCATCCAAAATCCAGTCATCACAGCTTGAACTGTAATGCCTCTTCCCTCCCTCCCCCAAAAGATATTACTTATTTTGAGAATACTTAGCTGCCTTTTAAAACCGCTTTATAATTTTTTACATGAAGAATGCAATTTCAGATAAATGGAAGAATTGTTTTTATGAATTAGTTCTTTTTCATCTTTTCATCTTTTTAAGATGAAAAAAATCTTTTTCATCTTAAAACTGTTCACTGCTATGAAAAGTAATTTGTGAATAATTTCAGTATGTCCAAAACAACTATTTTCTTAAAAGTCTCCCTGCAGAGAGATCTTACCACAGCTGTGGCAGCAACCTGTTTTCCAGCAGGTTTGCATGACTGTATTAGTCAAACGTACTCAGTCATGTTAGCTGCTGTTGGAAATGGACAAAGCATACTGAAAACTTTCACCATTATGGAAAAAGTTCTGAAACACTTGGTAGCAACTGACTGCTTCTTGCTATACTAAATGCTGTATTACTACATTAGTAACTTGTGGTGATCTTTAATGACAAAAACACTCCAACCTTTATATTAAGAAAGCCGTGGACAAAGGGTGGAAAAAGTCTAAATTTACAGGCTCGTGTTTCAAGCAAGACATGAAGTTATCCTCGTAAAGACAACTCCACAGAAAATCCTTAAAAGATACATAAAAAAATAAAAGCCCTCCGTGCTTCTCAATTCAGCAAATCTGCTCTGTGATAAGATACTCAAATAGCTGCAAATTAAAACCACGAAAGCAGTTTCCAACTAGGAAAGGACCCACTGGTGCTCCTGATGATACTAGGAAGTCTGCGATGGAGGCCAGATTCCAGTTGGAAAGCCTGTTCACGTCTTCCCCACACAGACTGTGCGGGAACTTCCAGCACTGCAAGTTCAAGACAGTCACTGAAGCTTTTGCACGACCATTTCACCTACGCATTTCAATTTGTGTGTGGACATTCAGACCTCAGGGTAAGCAAATGCCACACACACTGAAATCCAGTTAATCGTGACTTGCAGAATTTTCTATTCAATTTTGGCAGACCTGTTATTAAAAAGGCGCACTGAAGAGTTTGGAAAAAAGGTCAAATTACATGAAGTTTGAAAAGAGAGGGGGAATCAAAGCCACTAAGCTATGTATCTGTAGTTTGCCCTAGAGAGAGGAAGCCAGAGAAAGGCAAGTGCCAACGAAGCGAAGCGTACAGACACAGAAAAAGCTGAGAATGGCATTTAGACATTCACACACAGAGACACGATCCACAGGTTGTGAGGACGCTATAAAAAGGGAGTTAAAGGAGAACAGCTGTAAGCTTCCAAGGAGGAGGTTACTACTGATCAACTGAGCAATCTTTCACATGGTGTTAAAAACAATGAAGAGGTGTGCTGAATTAGGGCTGCCCGCGAGAGGCTGGGGACTTCTCCCACCTGCACACCAACTACCAAGGAAAGGTTTGTGCTCTGCTCTCTACGCACGTCTCTTCGGATGTGGAAGTAAGCTTTTGAAAAACAGCAGGTCTGTATACAATTGTGCACTTTTAAAAGACAAATGTAGGTTAAGAGATTAGGAAAATTTCCTTTCCTCTGCCTCCTTGAATGACTGCTGCTGTAAAACAAGGGTATTGCTTTTGATTGACCAATTTGCCAGTTTACAGCTTTTTCTCTGCATGTTATCTAATGACCCAATGACTAACTTGCAGACAAAAAAAAGTCACTCCCAAACCAAACAGATGGGAAAGGCCAGTTGATGACAAGTCCATACATTTTTCCACTTCCAGAACACTATCAAAGCTGGAACACGCGATTTGCCTTCTGTGTTGGCAGTTAGCTGAGGAGCAGAAACCAATGCCGAGAATTAGCCATGGAAGTTCGCACTGAGGTGTTGGTTTTCCCTAGACTCAGAACAGGAACTAGTCTAGTAATTGGTGATAACGTTTTATTAGTAACTTATCTTTATCTCCTATTTCAGCAGTTATGAACAGCTAAGGATTTAGACTATTAAAAAAATGTAAACATTACAGAATTTTCCTTTAACTATTTTCTCTACCACATCTTAAAAGTGAACTAACAGAAGGGCTTAAGTCAAAGGGAGATGAGGTGTATGATTTTAATAAACATTTTTCTTATTAAAATCTTGATATAGTTTAAATATACCATACAGAGGAAAAAAGCTATTTATAAAGCTACATACACATTTCAAGTCAATGACGACAGCATAAATCATTCTAGATTCCCTCTCCACTTATCAGAATGCCTTGTGTGTGTATATATGGTGAGCTACTGTGAGTTATCTGCATAATTTTCGTCTAGCTATACATTACAGGACTTAAAAAAATGTTTAAGCTATATACAGAAATATATATACATATAACATATATTTATATGTTATACATACACATACACTTATATACATATACACACAATACATATATATATATATACACACAGTACTTTACATTTATATATGGCCTTTCATCCAAGGGCCGTGGATACTTTTTAATACATCAAGTCTCACAAAGCTTTCTTTGGGGAGGAGGGAGGGAGCTTTATTTTACAGACTGTAGATTTGATGCCTATTCTAAACAGTTTCTTTTGTTGCTTTCTACTAACTTTACACACTTCAGTTAGAGGCAGTTTTGGTAGTGGGAGTAATTACACCAGTTAGAAATCCAGGCATAAGGTATATGTTGCTTTGTACCTTTGTTAACTATCCTCCTTAGTACACAAGAACAGCCATACCAGTATAAATTTCTCTATACCAATACACCTATAGCTAGACTTGCATAGCTGTACCGCTTTTTATTATCAATCGATACTAGGATAGTAAAATCCAATACAGTTTTGAACTTCAGATGCACTGGAGGTCACAACAGGAAATCCAGAAAAGACTTCAGTCCTTGTACACTGAAACTATCCTTTTCTAGGATGATTTAGGAAGCATTAGTACATGCAGAAAAAATTCTACATCTGTTTACTCGATTTATGTGCAGTTTAACCACACGAGCCTGAAACAGTCAGCCTTACTTAGAAAAAAGGACTTGCAGCATAAATTTGGCAACTGGTGATCAGAATTTCAGATCTCAACTGTCCTCCATACTGCTAGCAACTAAATAAATGATGAAAACAGAGGCTCTTATAAAAACCACAGCTGTAGGTAACTTCTGGTCATCCTTAACTAGCTGACAGAAAAGAAAACACAGTGGAGTTCTGGCAAAGGTGAATTCCACTCAGGTTTTGATGGAACATTAGTTTAGCTCTTCCCAACAAAAGGAAGAGGAAGAAAAAAAAAAATCACTAACATGGGTTCATGGTGTTGGAAAAAGCAAGAAAGGAGAACATCACCACCACAAAAGCTCTTAACCTTCAATACTTCACAGTCTGCTATGCTTTCTGAAATTTGTTTTGACCCAGAAAAAGTAGCTCCTTCCTTTATTAATCACCTCCTAACTTTCACCAATCTCTCAAGCACTAGGGAAAACACGTCCTAGGTTATGGTCAAAAGACTGCCCTCCCCAAAAGCAACCGACCACTTCAAAAGTGAACATACAGTAGAACCCACTACAACGCAGTTTGAGAGTTTTATTCTAACCTAATTACCTTGAGATTTTTCAGAACAAGCCACTTTCCCTTCAAACCAATTCTGTGACAAGACGGGGTTGCCTGGCCTGTTTCATTCAGGATTCTCTGCTAACTGTAAAATGTGGGCTGAATGTCTTCTGCAGGTCAATTTTTCAGTTACAAAATTCAGATATTCAATGAACAACTTTTAGTGTATGCTGTTAGCTAAAGTATAAATGGCTAAACAAATAAAAACTATTGTTTCTTCAATATGACTTGGTATTTTGTCTGTAATTTCTTTATTAAAAAACTGTAACAAGATACTTAAAAAAAGGCTAGATACAAAAGAAGTTAAGCTGCTCACGAACATTAAAGTTTTCCAAAATGTATCTTCAATAATCATGATCTTATAAACATTTTACAGTTACCAGAAAGTGCCCAGGCTGAGTTTACATAGTTAGATAACGTAGTACAAGTGTCAGGTTAGAACTGGTAGTGGAACAACCTCCTGACTGTCTGTTCACTGAAATAGGGATACAAAAATGTTGATTGTGAACTATGAAATACTGTGCATTGGCCTCATCATATGTACAAAAAAAGAAACCCACTAAAGGTACAGATTACATGCAAAATATTAGTGATGGTATCTGATGCGCCAGAGTTCAATGCAATCAGAACAAAAATTGCAATGAAAGTGGTTTCATAAGTGAACGATCCCAACTCTGGGATCTGAGCTGTCAGGAACTTTTTACAAGTTCAATATACATGATACACAACTGCAGCCAACCACAAATTAAACACCATAAAAAAAGTTAAAATAAAACACAGAACATACTTAATTTTTTATTTCGAAATTCCCTACTCCCTCTATACAAGAACCTTTGCTGAAACACTTTCCACAAAGGCAGCAGTGAATTTTCAGAACATTTTACATATTTTCCCTCAGCAAAAAGATAAATCACAGTGTAAATTATATTGTTCTGCTGTCATCTTTGGCTGGGGTTAGGCAAAGGAGTTATTGACTGTTGCAATCAGATATTGCCAGTGCTCCTTAGGCCTTTACGTTACAAATTTAGTACAGGAATGTTTGCATTTAAATCTTTAAAGTACCACCAGGGGTATGACAGCATTAACTTTCATAAACTTTTATAGACAAATGGAAAAATCTACAAAACTTAGCTAGTAATATTACACAGCAATACACACTTTTTATACTCTACACAAAACCAAAATTCTTGGTCTTAATGGCGAGTAACAATTTCTGTTTCAAAATCTGCTTAGAGGAATAGAGTGGGACATAAAGGCGAGAAATGCAAGTGTTTGCTGTAGGAAGATGTTGGTCATCTGGTGGTCTTATTGTGATTGATGGCATAGGCTGGAATCCCTCCTCACTGGCAGGCAATGATGGACTTGAGGTCCAAAAGTACACCTGAAAAAAGAAGAGAGCATTTAAAATTTTGCTGTACAAGGCTAAATTTCATATTGCCTACATGTTGTGGAGGGGTGCGTTAAACAAGAACCGCACAGTCACAGCAAGGTTGATCGTACTATGCTCTGTTCAGTATGACAACAAAATTCAGAGGTCACGCTACGTGCTTTGGTAGTAGCTTCCTTCACTTCCTTTCCTCGACATTATTTTATACACTTCTGTTAAAACTGATAAAAGCAGCATTCAAAATGATCCTGTATCAGCAAATCCTCAGTAAATGAAACGTCCCCAAATCCATGTGGGAAGATGGTGACTGCCATCAATGCAAAACGCACCAGAAATCTCTCACAAACCAGTTAGTGACTACAGAATACTGTACTCGTACAAAGGGCAGCAGCAGAGAATATTTGGGTTATGGTCTCAACTGACTTGCAGAGCAGAGTCACTACCAAAGCGTAACCATAGACACTCCTTAACAAATGTGCTGTAGATTTTCAGCTTTTCAGATTAGCCCTTGTTTCCTTTTAGCAAACTGTAAAAGGAAGTTAGTACTTTAAGCGGTAGGAAGTTAAAGGCAAATCGTTTTAAGAAGCGTACAATGAAGACAATTTACAGGCGAGTTTTCCAAAATGAAACCCCCTTGTTCTTGTATCTTGTTCTTTCCTGCTTCTCATCAGCTATTCCTAAAGCGCTTTGAGAAGGGGAAAGTATCGTTATTGACACCTTACAGAGGGGACACAAGGTGTTGCCCTCAGGATATGCAGAAGTCAGAAGAGTAGATGATCCAGGAAGAGAACTCAGCCTGAAAACCCTACTACCCCAAAACACATCTGACTAACCACAGGTACTCGGCTTAAGAACAACTGTACAGAGACTGTAACTGTGCTTCCATCGGAGACCTGTCAATGTGGATGAGGACACACCACGCTTACTTTCAGTTGCCGTAAGTCTAGGATCCACACCTGATGTTTCCAGAACTGAAAGTCTAATCAAACCCTATTACTCCGCTCTGCTACCTTAACTCTTCACATACAAAGTCACTGCAGGTAGACACAGTTAAAAACAGTGCTGAAGTCATTCCAGTTCTTCTGCACGTCTCCACTGAGAACGGACAACTTACTAGATCTTGTCTTTCTGTCATACTCATCTTCTCAACTATGGACCAAAACCAACGCTTGAACTGCAAAAGCTTCTCAGCATTTTCTCCTGTGAAATAAAAAAAGACACATAATTCAGCTGGTACACTGGACAGTAAATATTAAGAGATCTGTTTTACATGTACGGCAAGTTGGATCTCAGCTACAATCTCATTCATAAAGCCCTGCTACTGGAGACACTAGTGATTTCAAAACTAATACACATACTTTTGAATGTAAAGGCTAACTCTGACATACCTCAGTACAACTCCTGCCCCCTCCCTTCCAAAAAGCCTAACAACCACTAAATATAGTTTAAAAATTGTGTAAGAAATATTAGACTTCATTCATCACATTTATACTTCTAAAGTTAGGTCAGAACATTCAGAAGGAAAAATAAGCTACCAATAATACAATCCTTGTATTTAACATCAAGTGGCAGCAAAGTTGGAAAATGTGCTTTCCCTCCCTCCCCCAGCTGAAGGTAAATACTTTCAAAGATATGTAAAAAAACCACAGTAGTAATTTCATTAGGAGTTTCAGTGACCTATTAACTGATGTCAAATTTGAAGAGGTAGTTTAAGTGTAATTCTGGTAACTCTACTCCACACAGAAAAACACCCCAGTGTTGAGGTATCCATACAACTCTTTTCAGAATGAGTAAGTTATTTCATACCTGACTCATCATTGAAAGAGGTAAAGCTGATTAGCATTTGCACATTTACTTCACCACAGCCATTTACCAAAAGTCTGAAATCTTCTGCTGTCAAATCTTCTAGTGAATTCTTTGGAAGTACATCCAGGAGACCCTTCCTCATTGCCTTAAGTAAAAAGCACAAGATTCACATTATAGCCAATATCACTTCCCAGATTGACTTCAAATGCATTACTGAAGAGTTCCACGTGAAATTCTGTCTTAATTCAAAATTCATTATTCTCCTAGCTCTTCCTTTCTTTCAAAGCTTTGCCATCTGGGATGTGAATTTTCTGAAACCATGAACTACATCAATCTGTTAAACCCTACCTAGTATTGCAAAGAAAGCAGTAATGGTATGAACTAGTATTTCACCAGGAGCAGAAGGAAATGCACTCTCTAATGCTAAAAAGTTCAGGTATTTTACTGAGCTATGCTGAATCTCATGGGAATTATGAAAAAAATGTATCTTGCATGTTATTTCTACTTTGCTTCCTCAGACACTCATGTGCCAACTCTGCTTTAAAAATGTTAATACACACACGTATATATTTTATATGAATGAGTAATATCCTGAAAAGATTGGAAATTACATTTTCAAAATGGAAGAATATGAATAAATTTGTTTTAGTAAATACCAAAATTAATAAGAATATTATGGCTTTCAACTCTTAAACAAGAGTTAAACGATTAATGTAGGCAGACATGGAGATCAAGTAGCTTAATTCCAGGAACACATTCTTTCTGTGAGAATTTTGGACCTAAACTGCCCAGACATAATCAGGCAGTCTGCTGGCGTATCTCAGAAGCGCAGCAGGAAACCACAGTCAGCAGAAACGACCAAGTTTAGATGTTGTTTCATATGACAGAGTAAGTGGTTCTAAGTACTGGACCTTCATTAACTGTTTACAAAAACATTATTCCATAACTTTTATTTAAAAAGGGCTTCAAAATGAGATTATTTTGTTAGGATTCTTGCCAGGCCAGTAAAGAAAGAACAAAGTTGTATGTTTCATAACTGATTTTTCCTTTTAAAATAAGGACAGAAGACAGAAGTCCAAGGTGATTTATGTAGATACTTTGAAATTTCTTTTTAATCTTTGCTTATAAGGCTAAACAAACCAAAGGTGACAGATTATTATTAGAACAAAGTAGTGGCTAAACAAAACAAAAAATTCCAAGCAGATATGTGCTATTTGAGGTCAAAAAATTAACATACATGCTTAACCAATGAGATCAAGTTTAAAAGAAATTATCTTTCATTCTGTAAAAAAAAGATAAATTACTCAAAGTACTCAGTCTTCACAGTAGTGCATAAACAGCTATACAATTACAAAAAAATTAGAAAATAAAATATTTTTAATCAAGCTGTCAAGACTTCAAAAGAAACCCGATTAGCAACACCATAATGAGGAAGAGAATTAACTGAAGTCTTACAGTTATGGGGTTTTTTTCATTTTTTTTAAAAAACACTCCACCAAAGACTTACATGTAGAGGCTGTTCTGCTACAACCAACATTCGGTGTTCTGCGTATTTCCGAACATACTCATATACATTCTGAGGAGTGACCGGTATATTTACACCATTGGAAATAAGTTCAACCTATAGCAAAGTAACAAGGACCATTTAAAAAGAAAGAAAAAAAAAAGTTAGAAAAAAGTAAATGACATTATTGCAACAGCCACAGTATGTTGCGCAGTGATTTATTGCTTAATATCCTTCCAAAAACAAGCAAAATGTATTACTATAGGTTAGATTTGAAGACTTCCTAGGATTGACTGTGTTATCCAGGCTTTATGAAGGCTCTACATTACCTTCAAGGAAAAAAGGTAAAGGACACTTCAATGTCTAACTGTATTTGAATCTAGGAAGGCTAAACCACTCTCTCTGCCACCTGAGAAGAGCATGCATTACGTGTACGCAGCAACATACAGAAGCTGTCGAATTCTGAACCTGGAGAGCCCCAGGTTTAGCTGTGCTTACCTGCCCTCCACCCTCCTCCTTACACAGGTCTATTGCAAAGGCTAAATCCATCGCTGCAAACACTGCATCAGCGTCTGTACTCTGGGAAGCGAGGATAAGTTGCCGAAGGCTTTCATACATAACCGGATCGAAAAAAGCAAAGTCATGCCAGTTCACCTACGAAAAGATAAATGTTTGAAACTAGATGTTTTAAACATACCAGCTGTTTAAGAATATATTTGAAATTAGGTGATCTGTGCCTAATGTATGCACTAGCATACAGCAGCGTATATAACCCATGTAACAAAGCATACAAACACTTGGAAATAAAGGCAATCAAACTCCTATTTTCAGCCTGCTTTTGAAAGTACATTAGAATACTCAACTGAAGTGCATTAGCAGAACGTAAAGACGGACTTGTAAAGTCTTTCCTGCTATTAAGAGCATAGGGGTTATAAAGAAAATTTATAGGGTTTTTTTTCAACAAATTCTTCTACATATCACCTAGATCAATAGAGATCTGATGGAGGTTGGCTGAAGCTGGAAACAATTTGCATCAGTGCTCTAAAATGCTGAAAGTTCCCCTCCACTTAAACACGTAGGTAACTGCTGCTATATATATGACACATTTACATGACTGATGGCCTAGCAGCTGCATACCGCAGTTTCCAACAGTTCAAATACCAACGTCTACTTCTTCCTGTTTTCTCTAGTTCCTTGCTTCTTTGTTCTTTAATGGTCTGGAGAGGAAAAGTAATCTACTAACTAAACTAAACCTAAGTAAAATATTCTCTCATGTATCCAACATTTAACTGGAAGGAATACATATTCAAGAAGAAAAACCTGAAGAAAAGAATTAGAAGGGAATCCCTCTTGAAAGATATACGGGTGTATTTGGAGGCATCTCTTTCTGCCATCAACCCTTTGTCATTAAAGGCCATATGCATGTTGGGTAAGTGATTATGTGATCAACATCATTTTTAAGGGAAGACCAGCATTAACAAACCTTGGTTTAAGGTTGTTGCATCAGACAAAACTTACAATGCTAATGCATGGAACGTGCAGTCCATAATTGGTGTTTATCGGGGTGGGGAAGCATTTTTGCCAAAAGTTTAGACAATTATTGCTCTGAATTAAATTATACCTACGCCTGAGATAAAATTTCAATTACAATTCAATGAGTTCTCTCAAATACCGAAGAAAATGCTTTTCAGTAAGCAGAGATGCTATTGCCTAGTACTGTCTAACACTATCTATGGATGGTGCTGTGTGATCAGGCCCAGTCAGCATGGGTTCATGAAAGGCAGGTCCTGCTTGAGTAACCTCATCTCCTTCTATGCCAAGGTGATCCATTTAGCAGATGAGGGAAAGGCTGTGGACGTTGTCTACCTAGACTTTAGTAAAGCCTTTGACACCATTTCCCACAGTATTCTTCTGGAGAAACTGGCTGCTCATGGCTTAGATGGGTGTACTCTTCGCTAGGTAAAAAACAGGCTGGCTGGGCCCAAAGATTGGTGGTGAACGGAGTTAAATCCAGTTGGCGGCTGTTCACAAGTGGTGTTCCCCAGGGCTCAGTATTGGGGCCAGTTCTGTTTAATATCTTTTATCAATGATCTAGATGAGGGAATTGAGTGCACCCTCAGTAAGTTTGCAGACAACACCAAGTTGGGTGGCAGTGTTGATCTGCTTGAGGGTAGGATGGTTTTACAGAGGGATCTAGACAGGCTGGATGGATGGATGAAGGCCAATGGTATGAGGTTCAACAAGGCCGAGTGCTGGGTCCTGCACTTGGGTCACAACACCCCCATGCAGTGCTACAGGCTTTGGGAAGAGTGGCTGGAAAGCTGCCCAGCAGAAAAGAACCTGGGGGTATTAGTCAACAGACGTCTGAAAATGAGCCAGCAATGTGCCCAGGTGGCCAAGGTGGCCAACAGCATCCTGGCCTTTATCAGAAATAGTGTGGCCAGCCAGGACTAGTGAAGTGATTGCCCCTTTATACTTGGCACTGGTGAGGAGGCTGCACCTCGACTACTGCGTACAGTTTTGGGCCCCTCACTACAAGAAAGACATTGAGGTGCTGGAGCGTGTCCAGAGAAGGGCAACGAAGCTGGTGAAGGGCCTAGAGCACAAGTCTTATGAGGAGCAGCAGAGGGAACTGGGGTTGTTTAGCCTGGAGAAAAGGAGGCTGAGGGGAGACCTTATCGCTCCACCCAACTACCCGAAAGGACGTTGTAGAGAGGTGGAAGTTGGTCTCTTCTCCCCAGTAACAAGCGACAGAAGAGGAAATGGCCTTGATTTGTGCCAGGAGAGGTTTAGACTGGATATTGGGAAAAAATTCTTCACTGAAAGGGTTGTGAAGCATTGGAACAGGCTGCCCAGGGAAGTGTCTGAGTCACCATCCCTGGAGGGATTTAGAAACATGTAGATGTGGCACTTGAGGATGTGGTTTAGTAGTGGACTTGGCAGTGTTAGGTTTATGGTTAGACTTGACAATTTTAAAGGTCTTTTCCAACCTAAACGATACTATCTCTTTGAGTCTTCAGTCTCAGGAAGAAAAAAAGGGGACAGTGTTTCTGAAGAGAGTCAAAAGCTAACCTAGGACAAATCATTCAGTCTTAGTCAAATACCTGAGTTCTAGTACACCTACTCAGTTCAAAATCCAGGAAATGAAAAACTGATACTCCTCACATTAAATTTAAAGGCATCCTTACAGTTCCAATATCAACTCTGCTAGTCAATACATACACATTGGGGGGAGAAAAAGCAATTTTTAAAGATGAGATTTTACATAATTAAAGGAAATTCAAATTTCCACGTTAAACTTACCTTTCTGCCAAGAAGAACTTTGATTACATGTCTATTTAGTGTGATGGGACATAGTTCATTCTGCAACAAGCACAATCCTAGGATTCTGAAAATAAATGTTTGGGTTTTTTGTTATAATACGACAGAAATTACATCGGAGATCTTTCAACAAACTCACAGAAAATCTCAAAATATTCTAAGAATCAAGCTGCAGCTAGCTTTCCAGCCCTATCAATCCCCGAAAGAAAATTACGAACATATATAATTTAAGAAAAATAAGTATTTCCTGCAGTATAAGACTTCCAGATTGTAAAATACAAATTTAACAGGAAAAGAAACCTCAAGTTGATGTGTGCAAACTCCCCACTATTTACCTCCAGGTGAGAAATACGTAAAACAATAAAAGTAATAAAGAAATTTTTTGCAGCTTGTATCACTAGTACTCTCCCTGGTATTTTGTATATTTGTCTTTTGCATTTTTTTCAGACTAGAAAGATAATAGTAGCATACCTGCCAATGTTTCTGAAACAATTCAGCCTTGCTTCTGTGTTTTTACCAGGTCTTGGTGTATAAAAACCTCGTTTTCCAGGTTGGTAGAAAAGTGGTGCATTATCATCCCCATCATCTGTATCATCTAATTCCATATCTACTACGCTGCGGCTGGAACCATGTCGCTTTCTATTTTCCTGTTTTGAAAATCAGAATAGCAATTGACAAACTTACTTACAGTTACTGACACACATCAACAAGCTATTTGCTACTTACTACACCCAAAGATTCAGGTTTCACTGGTTAAGAGTTTCCATGATATTTCCTAATAGTAACATTTTATACTTTTAGTAATTACTACTTGATCTTTTCAAAAGAAAAAAAAAAGGGAAAAAAGGTAACTCCAAAAGATAATTAAACAGAACTTTGTCTTGCATGATAAAGAAAGGCTCCAGTTGCTTAAGTTTTTAAAATTAACTCATACAACTGGATTATAAGTAAATTTAATTTGTGAAACAGTTCATTACCTGCACTTTATCTGAAGAGTCTAGCAATCCAAGATCCAATATACTGTCAGCACCATTCTCCCTTGACAAGGGGAAAAAAAGAGAGGCAGATTTCATTTCACAATAAGGAACTGTCATATTCTGAAACCAGACAGATTAGATTAAACCAAAGTCAACAAGCCACTTGCCCAAAGAAAAAGATCTAGAACAAAGCACAGAATAAGTTGCATGTATCAGAGTTAGATGTAGCACAGTACAAGTGCTTTAGCCACAAAATCAGTTTTCATTCCTTATCTAAATCCTTGGTACTTTACCTGCCATGTGCAATTATGAGTTCCATTGCTTCATCAACTCTTGCTCTAAGGGAATCTTCACTAGCTAGTAACAGAAGCAGCTGAGCAGGGGACAATTCCAACAACATTCCTGTGATTTTACTTGCAAATGCCTGGGGACAAGGAATGATATGACTTACTATTATACTCCAGTTCTCTCATTTTCAAATTCAGTTTTATGAAAGTTTTAGTATTTTAAATACAGAATGCGTTACAAGATACCTCCTAAACAAATAACAAATTACAGAAACAAAATCTTAAGAAAATGCCAAAGAATGTATAAACAGCCCTACATGTTCAAATATTTTCAGTTATGTTAAACAATAATGGACAAGGAAGCTAATTTTTAAATTAAAAGATGACAAGAACAGTATTTCATTAAGTGTATTTGATAGGTAAGTCTTACTGGTTGCATTGCTTGCACTCGAGGGTAGAGCCTTTCTCCAAGGGCTTGTCTGTGTGCTGGAAGAGGGTCAGGGTCATCACTAGGATTTCCTTCTGATGCCGGTCTAAAAGGCCGCGTGTCAATGGAAAGTTGTCTTCTAAAGTCCCTTAAGAAAATTAGAGCAGTTTGTACTCATTTCAGAGGAAATACTACTACTAGTAATACTACTACTACTACTACTAGTATTTTGGATACAGCAGTCAGGTATGCCACCACCAACAATGTTGTTTCTAAAGCACCTCACAATTTTATTTTAGTACACAAGTTTCTATTATTGTTTTAGCAGGAGAGGTTGATGCTTGAGACACCATCTATCAATGCTAAATTCTATAAAGGATTAAAGTATATATTGAATTTCACAAAGTTACCCTGCAAATTGCTCCTGCAAACAAGAAAGATAGATGGCTTTAATTTGAGGAAGTATCTTACCTGAAGATAAGGCAATTATTCTGTTTGACAAAATATCTCCAACAAATTAAAAATATATCACTTACCTATCCCTATCTCTCCGAGAACCAGCTCGTAAGCCACTACTTCTCCTCATTTCTCTCTCTCGCTCCCTTTCCCGATCTCTCTCTCCCCTATTTCGCAATCTCTGCATCAGACCTGAAAGGGGGGAAAAAACCTCGTAAGCTTAAACATCTTTGTGTTTCTCTCTCCTAAGTTTCAGTGTAAGGAGGACAGTTTTGGAAGATAGCTTGAAAGACATCAGTGAGGCTTCACTTCACTTAAAGTAGTGATTGGGGTTCAACCAAACTTAAGAAAGGAACCTGAAATGTTTGCACCATCTTACAAATGCCAAAATACTTCAAGAGTTTATATATACTTTAAAAAACATTAGACTGTATTTGTGACAAGCCAGATGAAGCAGTCATATTAAAATGTATAAGCTCTTACTGGTTAAAATCTTGACAATTATTACCTACCAGAGAGAAAGATACTCAAAAAAACTAAGAGCATCTATAATGCAGACTCATTTCAAGAAAAATAAGAGCTTCCTGTTTTTGAAAGCAGGGGAAAAAAAAAAAAAAAGCCATTTCCTTGCCTCAGAAAAGTAACATGTACACTTCACAGTTCCTGTGCTGAGCTAACAAGAGAAATCTCTGAGACAATGCCAAGTATTTCAATGCAGAAAAGCATCCAGGGCTTTTATGAATGTTATCTGTAGATGAAGTGCTGTGTGTCACTTACTTGTGTGGGTACCCTTGTTGGCATTCTGAATACAGTCTAAATTTGGCAGTTTCTCGTTTGACAGGAAAGCCTGTGCAATAGCAGTATAAAAGCTTCGTGCTACACCGCTGCCTTCTCCTGGCTCATCCTTAAAAGTAACTTTTACTCTGTGTACAGCCATCGGAGTGGTAGCACACCTGCGACCAAAATGATTGTTGAGCTGCCTCATGGTCTGCTGAATTAGAAGATCTCTATCTCGATCAACCTAGTAAAAACACAAAAAAGTTTTTTTTTCTTTACCAATCCTCATACCAAGAGAATTTCTGCTTCGCAACAAGTTTCTGGACAATTCTGCATAGACTCAGAAAATACCAATTAGACTGTGAAAAATTACAGAGCAATTACAACACAGCTCACAAAGTAAGGTTTAAGGCACCTGCTTGCACACTCTGAAATACAACTTCTCCTATCAAGTTACTGCATCACACGATAATTCAACACGTAATGAAAACAAATTCAGAAGATAAACTAACATTTTTTACCTCCAACGTTAAATCCCTGGATTGCTGGTTTCTAAGTTTTTCCATCTCCCTGCGGAATTTTGATTCCTTTACTTCAAAGCCACCTAATTCAGTCAAGATCTTAAAAACAAAACACAGAACACAAAATCAGAATAATGAGGCAGGTTCACAATTTAGTTGTAAGAGGAATTTTTCTTACACTGGGAAATACATACCGATCCAGGCTCTGCTCCAACATCTTCCATGAATACTCTACCGAACAGCTCTAAAGAAAGGCGCCAACGTCCCAGCAACATGTCATGCGATATAACCATGCCCATGAAGCTACACTGTGGCCTGACAGAAGGAGGGAAAGAAATGATAGACAAGCAAAACCAAGTTAAATTTCAAACACGTTTTGTGTAGCGCTGCTTTTTCTTAACCTCTGCTTTCAAATGAATTCTTCATTTCTGATAAATAACACCACGGAACAGTAATTGTGGACAAAAGCACATGAAGCTGCTTAGTTTCAGCTGAAACACAAGTCTTGCTTCCAAAGAGAAATTACTCTCAAAGCACGTAACTTCAGTGCTACATGGAATTCGCTGTTATTGGTCTCTCTTCAATCAAAAAATTAATGTTTTTTGAAAAGCTGTAATTCAAAGTGAGAGCAGTTCAATCCCTAACTGTGGGTAGTATCACCAGACACAGAGGGCAAGCCATCACTTCCAACCTTGACGCTTGGCTACCCAGGACATCATAGCAGGCCTGCAGCAGGAAGCCAGGTGGTAACAGACTTTTACTACTGTTTGCAGACCTCTGTGTTCAACTGTTCATTTTAAAAGCTATCAAACACAAACTACAAACCCAAACTAAAGTAAGCTACCCATTTTAACTTAAGAAGACTTTTCAGAGTCCCAAATATCCTTCTAACAGTTCGTTAATATTTCATAGAGTCATTTTCAACTCAAACTACCTGAAAGATGTGAGAGGTGGCCCTTCACTTTCTGTCAATCCTATCTCTGCCAACAAGCTGCTTTTCAGTTGAGCTGCAAGATCATGAGCTGAAGGTCCCGGCTTTGAACTTTCAGATTCTTCAGTAGGCACATTTTGTTCCTCTCCTTCCTTCTTTTGCCGATTTTGCATGCTCATAACGTTTTTTAAGTTGGCTGCATAAGACATTTTAGTTGGAAGAACCTAAACAAGGAGGAGTAAAATTTAATTGCACTTTCAAAGCAGTCTAGAAGGCTTTTTCAGAAGATATGTATGTGTATATATCTCTCTCTCTATCAAATTTTTATACCACACAAAAGTGAGTGCTGTAATCAACCTGATGAAACACAATAAGCTTAATCATTTCAAAAAATACCAAAAACAATTTTCCCACTTTATGTTTGCATTTCATATGCTTGCCATTTAATCTGCAGTCTGTAGACAAGTCAAATCTACTGAGCTATAGGGAGATTTAATTCTTTTTAATCACAAATAATTATATAATTGGCACTTCAAAATTAACTCACAATTGTACTGCAGCCTTTAAAAATATTGCCTGAAATCTGCTATAAATCAGTAATCATAAAAGGTCCTATATTAAAAAAAAAATTAAACACACTTTTCCTAAAAAGCCCAAGTTTCCACACTTACTGGGCTTTTAAATTATCATCTGAAAGTTACTTACAGTTATCTCTGAAAACATTAAACTGTCTTTTTAAGGAATGAAAGTACTAGCTTAAATCACCCTACTGTTTAACAACTGTTAAAACAAAACCTTTAAACCCACCTCAAGGCAGTTTCTATCCACTGTAACTTCCACTAAGCATTTCCCACTGTTGGCAGAAGACGAATACAGACCCTGACTTGGTCGGCCAAACAGATCTTCTTTGCGAGCATTTGGCTGAAAATTAACAAAAGCATTCTGGGTAAGTAATATACTTCAGTTAGAAATGAAAATGCAAACTGCAGTTTTCTTCCAGAACACCATCTCTAATGTCACCTGTAATAGATGGGGCTGGTCTGCCAGGGGGATGGCCTCTGCCAGAGGAACCTCAAAAGGATTTGGTGGAATGCAGCCGAGGAACGTCATGGAGTCTGATCGTCTGAAAAATGGATGGTTTTGGCCAGTCTCTGCTGGGAGGGAGTCATCATCTTTGTCATTGAGCGTAGCACCTAAATATCGGAGAAGATTTCAATTCAATTTTCACAGTTAGAAAAGGATTTAAAATACCAAAAATTAATACACTTCCCTCTTAGCTATCTGACTGGAGGACCATCTCTGCAAATTTAATACTTCTACAGGATGCTTCCACAAATCCCATATTTTTATTAAGTTGCTTAGTCATCACTCTTATTCTTTTTACTGCAACTAACTTTACTGAACATACACTCCTACACTACATGTGCTTGGTATAGAGCATACATTCTATCGTTTTCAGCAGCAGCTTCATTAGATCAAAAAAATCATTTTAACTACGATTCAAATTTTAAATTCTGTTATTGTGTAGAATAAGTAAGGGCACAAATTCTGCAGTTTACAGAGAAAGGAGACAAAAAGAGGGCCCTGAAATGAGAATAGGCAATAGAAGAAATTTGGTAAAGTAACAATTGTAAGAAAATCTTAATAAAACCCAACTTTAATGTAACATGTACAAGTAGCAAAATTTATTCCAAGTCTTAGCTAGCTAAAGGGGAAAAAAAAAAAGAAAGTGTCGTGTTTTGTCATCTATAGAAGTGTTTCTGTATACTAACTTTGATTGGTGTCATCATCATTTTCATGTTCTGAATCTTCATTGTCAAGACCCAGTTCCAAAAGCTCCCGAGTTCTTTAAAAAAAAAAAGAAAAAAGAGAAAAAAAAAAGTCAATCCTGTTGAAGAAAGCATTAGGCAAAACATTTACATCTGTGGCAATCAATAAAAGCAAGAGCATAATCAGTAAGTGTACTTGAGAGCTATACATAACAAGAACAAAGCCACTCTAAAATCAAAGTACTGCTGAGTACTTCTCATTACATACTCGCTCACTACATTGCTTGCACAGTTAGCCTCATAGCCATTTGGCCACCTACCAAGTTTGATCTAAAAAGTTACAGCTTCAGGCAGCGATGGGTATGCTTGTTTTTAAAGACTATGTCAATATAAAAAACCTAGGAACCCTGCATTAGTGGAAGAAATATGTACGTGAATACTACTCTAAAATTTACTGGTGTAGAATATGCCTAGTCCTACAAAAATAATGTCACCAATCTCATTTCAGAACATAAGTCTGCAAGCTGCTTATTAAAGAAACGGATTTCACTGTATTATGAAAAGGATCAAGAACTTTGATTAGTATTCATTTCTGGCAGTTTGTGCACTGTGAAGTATGATTCGAAACTAGATGAAGACCAGTAAATTTCATTTCATGCAGGCTACTAAAATGTCATCTAACAAAAGCAACTAACTGAATTTGAACCGTTCACCTTTAATTGAAAAGGTGTAGGGCTTCACAGTTTTGCAAGCGTTTCACTGGAATTTTACAATTCTTTGATGAAGTTATTTGACACATTTCAATATGGGAATTTTGGGGGACAAAGCAGATTCCCAAAGTATGTTATTTCCTGAAAAAGGCTTAAAGCCACAGCTTTAACTACTCAAGTCAGCCAGCACAAAAACTCAGTTACTCTATTAAAACATGTCTACTTATGAGAAAACTACTGTTGACAACATCCTCTGGTATATATTTTGAGGTCATAACAAGCTTTACATTACCAAGACATATTGAACATACCATCAGAACTAAAGCAACAGTCCAATACATATCTAAAAATATTGATTCCTCGTATTTCATAATTACTAAATTTGTAGAGAAAAAGAAAAGTTAAGTTTGGCCTGTGATATTGAAAATTAGAGGCAGAAAGGGGCAAAGATTTGTATTTATTGAACTGTTGACTAGCACTGTTCAGGTACAGTACCTCAAAACTTAATAAGAAATGGGAACAAATGATGTGGACTACCAACATGTGGACATGGCTATGATCATTAATGCCATTTCAAACCAAAGAACATTTCTTAAAAAAATAATCTTACAATGTTTTAAAAAGTAATAAACGCACCTTTTAAAATGCTATAGTTGAAGTAGGAGGGATTTTCAACTTAAGGACATTTTCAGCTATTGATTTCCCTACCGTGCTTTAAATCAAAGAAGTCTCAAATATCCACAACCAAATTGAAAACAGAACTACTAAGCCCATTATACCAGACTTTGACATTTTCTCCCATGTCATTCTTAATATGTCTGACAGAATTTTAAATAAGTTGTTATCATGTTAAACATGAGGAGTAGATTGTATTTTTCAGCTGAGAAACTGTCCTGAATACATCTTTTAGAAGCACTGCCACGGAGTTAAAAATCAAACTCAAATCTCAGTGGTAAGAAAACCTTTTACAGCAATCAGCATAAAAAGATTTGAACAGGATACTGTAACACGCTTATCAAACATACACACATTATATACCATTATATATATATATCCTTTTATAATATGTATGTTACTGCACGCACACAGAGATATTTAGATATATGTATATATTTATATAAACTGCTGAGTAACACCACCAATGACAAACAAAAGGGCATACACCACTTTTGCAGAAGTTTTTGTTTCTGAGTCAGCCTCGGTACCTTTTCCGTTCCAGCTGAGGAGTATCCAATGTTGTCTGTTGATTCATTGCTTTAATCCAATAAATCAGGGCTTGAAAAACATATGCTACATGCTTTAGTGAACAGACATCTAGAACAGGAAGAACATCTGAGTGCTCGTCATTGTGAGAACGCATCAACGACAGTGCGTAGTTGAGGAAATCACCACGTGCTGACATCATTCCCTGACGGGCACTGAGTAAAGTAGCGCGTCTAGTGAAAGAAAAGGATTGAATACAGAGAGATTAAGCATCGCAACAGAATGCATCCTTTATATATTAGTCTCTATATTTGAAATATGGATGTAAAAACTCAAGCGCACCCCCCCCCCCCCCCCAAAAAAAACAGTGTGAAAAGAGTAAATCATAGTTTTATGCTTTACTATAAGCAGCTCAGGTGCAGTATCTACTTTTAATACAGGAAATACTCATGATGAATCCTGTATGTCAGAATAAACCAAATAGCAGCAACAACACAGGGAGCCACCTTAAATCAGAACAGTAACTACACTGCTGCATCACAAAATTAGATTCCTAAAATGTCAGTGAACAAGAAGATTTGACTGTAAAACTGGTAATTCATATCACATGCAGTAATCAAGACTATAGTTTCGTACCTTCTTCCCTCAAGTGTTCTTAAGCTAGCTTCCTCACGGGCTGTCATCCGTTCCCTTCTGGCAGAGTTCTGAGAAGCATGGAGAGGATGATTTGGATGCCCAGGGTCACCAGCAGATGCTAACGCAGAACCATAACGCAGCTGAGCTTCGGTAGAGTCCATGATACTAACCATCCAATTCCAAGTAGGAATAAGCTTTTCTTCTACGTAATTCTACAGAAAAATGTGATTTAATGAGTTTTGCAAACAATAGAAATAGATTATGAGAATGCAACCTCAACATAGGCCTCCACCCTCGCTTTTACAGTTACACCCGACTCCCTGCAAACAAAGAGGCTGTAAAACCACATTCAAGAATGACCAATGAACAGTTTCTGAAAGCTCTACAGACTGCTGATTCACTGCAGCACTATGCAACTCTCACCACTTAATACCCTGGTGTCTTGAAAGCATTCTCACCATCTCTCTCCTGCTTCTGGACATCTCTTCTACTCCTCACCTTATGCCCACCCAGCATCTCCAAGGCGCGCACGTCTTGGGACTGAGGTCCAATTCCTGACTTTCTAGTAGCTTTAACAGCCCTTATCCTGCTATGGCATTCACCAGCCAGATCTTTCACCATTCTTCACCCCTTGCAACTTACTTGGTGAGGACGACAAAGTTAAAACCTGCATAGACAACTATGTCTGCGTACAAACCTTTGCTCCTGGCCCAGTATTTTCTTCACCTGTTCCCAATACTGGCTCTAGAGCCTGATTTTCTTGCCATTTGCTAACCCCATTGGCCTGTAATGTAACACTAGTCTGCTTTCTTCATTTTTCTACATTTTGGTCTGCAAAAACATCCCTCATGCTTCAAATGTTCTTTTATCTACTAAACTAACAAAATGCTGTCTCAACCCCATTTCTGTATCCAAATGAAACCTCCACTGTCAAGCTTTCCCACGTCAATACAAATCTCTTGCTGCCTCGCTGGACAGCCCTCCTATGCACTCATCTGGCGAAAACGTAACCTTTGCAAAACATCTGTACTTGGCAAAGGCACTATTTTCCCCACTAAGAATCTCCTGAACAGAAATGGAAGCCAATTCTCCTCCATAATAAAACTGTGTTCTCTTATTTCTTTCCCTGCCTATCTCTCCCAGTGTTTTATCCCAGAATATCTTTGTAACACTCCTTTCGCAAAGCAGCAGCCTTTTTCTTCCATCACACTGTGAAAGTAGAGCCATACAAATACTTTGTGGCTTGATTACAAGTAAACATATTGTCATCTGGTTTTCACATCCCAGCACACAGTACTACTAACAGAAAACAGCATCACTTGATTTCTTGGGCTCCCCAAAGCAGTGGTATTATTCTGACAGTTGATTTTTGCCCTAAATTCAGTACAGATGATTTCACTCTATACACTATGCCCACATGTAAGTTGACATATACTTTCTGAACACACTGGAGTTCCCTCCTGTGTTTTAGTCTCTAAAACTTCTTTCTATACATGCCAGATACCAGTCTTCCTGTTCACGTATTTTCTCTAAAGATACATTTTACAGGTATTTTCAAAAAATGACAGTCAAGAGCGCTGTACCAAAAAATACGCACATAACAGGGGAAAGATGATCATATCTCTGAAAGAAGGGACTGTGAACCTGTACAAATCTTATCTCATTTAATTATTCGGTCCTTACTAACTTTCTTCTTTTATAGACTCAACAATTCATGTCAAAAAGAACAGGGCAAAAAGACCTCTAGTAGAGATTACTAGTACCTGTAAAGCAGCCAATCCTGACTTAACTATTAATCAGATACCAGTCAGACTTAATTGGGAAAAAAACCCCAAAACTGAAATTCCTTTTTTGAAAGAATATACCTATATGAAATACGAACAATTTAATGGAATTAGTAACTACAGTTACTTCAGCCTACACTATCGTATGAGGAGAGGCTGAGAGAGCTGGGACAGTTTAGACTCAAGAAACAAACTCAGGATGATCTTATCAGTGTGTACAAATACCTGACAAAAAAGTATAAAGCATACAGAGCCAGACTCTTCCTCGTGATATGCAGTGAATGGACAAGAGGCAATAGGCACAAATTGAAATACTTGGAAAGTCCATCTAAACTCCAGAAAAAACTTTTTTACTATCAGAGTTGTCAAACACTTAACAGGTTGCCCAGAGCAGTTGTGGAGTCTCCATCCTTGGAGATATCCAAAATCTAAATGGACATAGTCCTAAGCAGCCTTCTCTTGTTGACCCTGCAGGGAATTTGGACTAGACAATCTTCAGAGGTCACTCTCAACCTCAATAATTCTAGGATGTTATCAAAAAAAGCCCAGTTGTATTGAAATTATGTTTCTCTACAGAGATTTGGATGTTCTTACCTGCAAGTTAACTGCATCTTGATAAGTCAGCTTCACTGCAGCTGGGATCTGGGAGTATACTAAGTGATTGTACTTGGGAATCAGACCCATCAGATCAGATATCTGCCGTATCACAATACTGTACGCTCTTGCTAAACTGCTTGCAGACGTTAAATAGCTGCTTGCATTGCTGGCTTCAAGTGCCGCAGCTGCTGCTGCAGCACTCGTACTGATGGTACCGCTCCGACGTAGGTTTGATGGATCGATGTAAATCAAGCCTGCTGAACTTGCTAAACATAAAAGAAGGTACGACATTAATGAATTTATTTAACCTTTGCTATGTATTTTCTGTATTGACTGATATAACAAACATTTCTAGAAATAAACTTTTAAATATTACTGATCTCACAACTGTAACTAGCAAAAAATTACTAGGTACAGTAAGAATACTCGAATCTTCTTAAGAACTACAATAGGTCCTTCCTTTTTCTAAATTCAAAACCAGAATTGGAACAGTCAAGATAGGTCAGCACTGTCGTTCTAAGACAAACAGGTAAGATCTCATCCTTAAGAGAACAAACGAAAACAGAGGAAGGAACAAAGCCAGAGTTAACTGATGTTCATGCATGCATTTTACGCAGACTTGCCTGCTGGGGTTGACGTACTAGAAGGAGCAGTGCTAGTAGTCCTCTGGTTTTGGGTATTACGCACAGCCCACTGCATGGAACGCGGAGCTTGGGCAGCACCATTGGCATGTGAGCTATTTGTGGTTCGTTCCAGAGGCTCATCAAGCATGAAGGTCTCCTGCTCTATGTCATCACTCTGACTGCTGCTGCTATCAGAGTCACTAGAATCATTCGACTGAGAGTCATCTTCAGAAAAAAATGCTGGAACACTGCTGGCTCCTGTTGAGGAAAATAAGCAATAAACATTAGCTGACAACTGCACATCTGTGCACATATACTTGTATCATGTCAGCATCATAAACTTGTTCCATGAGATGAAACTACATGTACTAAAAAGATTCAAGTACCACTACTGAAAATCTTTAATAAGTTATCCTAATAACATACTGCTTATTTTCCCGAGGTTTCATGGAAAAGCACTAAGATTACTAACATTTCAAAACATAAATTAAGAAATTTGATTTAGGAATTCTTCACTGATTCTGCCCCCAGGCAATGAATTCTAAAAATTATGCTTCCAAACTGGACAGCAAAGCAGTTGCTTTCAAAAAGCCTTAAAACGACTGGTCAGGTTTTGGGTTTTGTTTTAAACCATATCTAACTTCTACACTAACAATGAGTGAAAACATTTCATTTCACTTCACAAGAGTGTAAGGTAGTCTTTTGCCAGTCTTTTTTCAGTGATACAGGTACCCAGTGACAGGACAAGGGGCAATGGGTAGAAACTCAAATATAGAAGTTTCATCTGAACATGAGAAGGAACTTCGTGACTTTGAGGGTGGCAGAGCACTGGCACAGGCTGCCCAGAGAGGTGGTGGAGTCTCCGACTCTGGAGACATTCTAAATCCGCTGGACGCCATCCTGTGCAACCTGCTCTGGCAGGGGGTTGGACTAGATGATCTCTAGAGGTCCCTTCCAACCCCTAACATTCTGCGATTCCGTGATTCTGTAGTATCTGGCTAACACACGCAGAAGCTCCATAGGAGTAAAAAAGACAGGCCACATATTAGCGCAACTCCTTGTCCAAAAAGTCTGCATAGTACCTTACAATTACAGGCAAAGGAAAAACAAAGGGAAAACAGGAAATGTGGGAAAGGCAGAGGTGGGAGGGAAGAAGCTGGGTGAAGACAAAAAAAATAAAGAAAAGGAAAATAAGATTGCAAGGGAAAGATATTTGTTAAAATGTAATAACCAGGTCATTGTTGCTCTGTTCAATCTAGTTGTAAAGTAAGCAGTATCTCCAGTATACCTCTGGAGTACTGGATACAGTCCAGATCCAAAGGCAAAGAATAGTATTTTTTTAGGTGAAGCCAGCTCTACCCTTGTTAAAGCCAGGGTCAATCATTAACACTTTTCTTTTTCCTGTGCAACTTAATCCTAGTGTCTACATTCAAACAGCTGAACACAAGACGATGTATCGTACCTGCTTCTGACCCAGCAGTAGCTGCAGTGACAACACTTCTGCGCCCGCTCGCATTGTCCTGATTACTGTGGTTGCTCTCACTGTCGCTTTCTGTTTCAGCAGCAGCTAGCAAATCCAGCTCCATATCGCTGCCTATAAAACAGTATGCAAAACATCTCATGTTTAGAAAGAGAAAAAAACAGAATGCAGTGACTCATATAAGACATTAAACAAAACCCAGAGCCCTTTCACTATAGCAGAAGCTAATGGATATGCAGGGAGAGGTCATAAAATCAGCGCAAACATGCAGCAATACTTAGAGAACATTCTCTTATTTTCCAGCAATTAGCAACCCCTGGCCCTCTGTACTGCATATATACACATACGGCACGTATACATAATACACACACACACTGAAAGTAAGACTTTAGGGATTCAGAATTAGTCACTTAAACTGAAAGACTCCACAATTCTTTCATGCACATATATTCAGACAATTAACCACGTGCTGCTTCAAACAAGTGTCTAAGGAATACCTGAAAACTTAAAAAAAAAAAAAATCTAATTGAAAACCCCACATGTTCTATTATTCCAGTTTAAATTTTGAGAATTAAATGTTCTGAATACAAAGCAAGTGTATAAACAGATTTCCTAGACTTCAAATGGATTGACTGGAAACACAAGGCACGGTCAGAAAATGATTTTTTTTAATCATAGCTTCACACCATCTAATCCCAAACTAACTAACAGAAGTATTAAATCATTAATGGCAAGAATTTTCATACTTAATGGATTGATTTTGTCTACAAAAATATTGAACCATAATGTATTATTTTGTGATTGGTTTGAAAACTCGCTCACCAGGATTCAGATCCCTTTTGAGAACACATCTACCATAACCACTATTCTGCCATTAACCATACAGGAGGTAAGCTATGTTTTCAGTCCTTCAAGTAGTTTATGTCAATAATATGTTACAGTAGCAAATACAGAAGGTAAAATAGATATTGTTAACCAAGCATATAATAACATTTGGGTTCGGTTTGGTTTGTTTTTTTTTTTTTTACTTTGGTACCTTAATATTTTCTCTTCATGCAGAAAGAGAAAAATAAAAATGTTCATGTACTTGCCTACTACAAGTTATCTGTAATTTTACTCATCTCCTTTTGTAAGACACGTATTCTGAAACCCTTGGATTCTCTCTACTCATGCAAGTCTCCCCAATCATGGACTCCAAAGATGCCTTTTTTTTTTTTGATACACAGTTTGTTCACCTAAGCAGTAATGTGCATGATGTACATTCTACGTACCGTCTTCATCGTGTTCGTCATGCTGTCCTTCTGCTTCAGCATTTTCTTCACCGTGTTCTTCCTGTTCATCATGATGGTCTTCTTCACCAGCTACCCCCTCAACCACCTCCACCTGAAACGAGCATTGCAATTTTATGCTAGATATTTTCCATATCAGAGATAATCTACGTATTTTCAAAAAACTCAGTGCAAAATTTTATTTAAAAACTAAGAACAAAAAAACCCCTACATCTAAGAAAGATGACCTCACAACAGAATTGATATGAACAGAAAATGAACAGAACTTACAGCCACAGTAGTTGTACACAGTTGTACAGTCCACAGTGATGTGGAAAAAAAACCAATCAGGTCTGGACCACAAATAAAATGCACCCTTGGACCCTAGATTTTAATGCTGAAAGGGTAAAATTGACTATAAACCGTAGAATTAGTTTCCAAATATTGAAGACCTACCATCCTGCTAAAAGACTCTCTAGCTCTCTAACAGAACCTATGTAATAGCAACCACGTACTGAAAGACTTAAGAACTTTTCTAACAGGGAGTTATAATATACCTTAAGTTTATATATAAAGGAAATGACAGATTATTTATTAGTATTCTAAATCTTACTGTAATTTTGCCAAATGCAAGGCACTTGGTATACTTTGAAATGACTACATAAATATTGCTGAATACAACACAACGATTACAAAGCTCTGTTAAAACGAAATGCTTATGGCACAGTAGGACTTCATGAAGTACTATGCATATTTTTTGCAAATCAAATCAAGAGGTCTTGATGCATTGATTTCTGGTTCAGACCTTACAGCATGTGCTAATGCAGCAGATGCTCTACCAAGAAGAAAAAAGAAGAAACAACCCACCAACATAAAACAAGACTGACCTCTTCCACATCTGCTGAAACGATGTCATCTTGTTCTTCATCCCTGCCACGAACTGGTTGTGACTGGCTGATTCGTCTTTGCTGAGGATTCCTTATGATGTAGGATGACTGAGATTGACTAGAACTTTAAAACAAACAAACAAAAAACCAAAACACAAACAAACACCAAAATGTAGATTTAGATCCTTGGATGTCATTATGAACCTAAATTATTGTAGAAATCTGTTAGTAGGAAGGTACTTCCAAATTGCTGGGTGAGAATAAGAAGCCTCACCACATTTCTGTTAATGAAAAGCTAACAAAAACCCAAAACAAAAGCACCTTTACCAAGTGTTTGAAAAGAAAGAATAGTGAGCTTTAGCCAATTTCACCTGCTAGATTGGTCAGATGATGGTCTGGGTGGCAGAGGCTCCACGGAAAACAGTTCTTCACTTCCCTGCATGGCATCTATACTAGTGCTAGCAAGCGTAAAGGGTGCTGTAGGACGTGCAATTCCCATCCTGACTGGAATAATTAGAGATTCTGCTACATTGCACAACTCTTCAACAGCATAGGGCAATAATGCCTGGAATACACGTTTACATTTTCCAATTGGCTGTGGAATAAAATTGCTGGAGGAAAAAAACCAGAAAAATAAAGGTCAAATATGCCTTCTTTTTTCCAAAAAACTTTATGGCGATATAATTCCCACCCCCACCCCCCAAAAAAAGACCCCTCAAGACAACTATCTTTAACAGATACACACATTTGTGTGTGTATAGTAATAATATACACAGCTATTCAAGCGAGTTAAAAACATTTACCATTCAAAATTCTGGATATCTAAATCTATTACTGAAAAACAACCACAGACTGTAATTTTAACATGTTAAAACCCCCTACTTCTGAAAATCCTAACATTTTAAACAGAAAGGTTCAGTGTGAACATGTAAGCTTAATAAGCATTGTATAAAAAAGATACATGACATACTAGCATCTATTGTGCAATCTTGAAGTTTGCACCTTTCCACACAATGCTGCCTACAGACCGCAAATTAATTCCAATGTTTCTGCCTACTGTTGATTTGTATCAACTCATTTAATAAGAGAATAAATATTTAAATTAAAAAAAAAAACCAAACAAACAAAACACCACCAAAAAACCACCACAACCAAAGCACACACACCCCTCACCACTTACTTTTTCTTTTTGGAGGAAGCCATTTCCACACTAAGAATGACAAACACTCTTGCCACAGAACGCAAGAATCTCATTGTAACAGCAATAGCTTCTTCTCTGCGTCCTGGCGTATACTTGTTTTGTAATTCCTTTACCAGAGTACCCAGCAAAGTATCTAAGAGCTGTAGAAACAGGTCATTACAATCCAATGATGATGTGTAATTTAGAAGCATGAAACAAGACAGAATAAGATTCAAAGGAACACCACAGTCACAACAGTGCAAATTCACAAAAAGACAACTAACTGGAAGTTATTTTCAAATTAGTCTCCAAGCATATCACCTGAGATACACTGTAATATCCCATCATTCCGAGGGTCTTGTGTAAAACATGGCTGAGTGCTTACCAAAATGTCTGCTGTACACTTGACAATGAGGCAGTGCGTAAAACAGTCCAAGCGAATAGTTCCACTTTGCTGATTCAGGTAAACTTGTTCTTCAGGAAGAAGATGACCTATCCTACTGCTTGCACTAAGACTTGGAAAAAACAAAAAGAAAGGAAATAAATTTTATGTAAGTCAGCAGATCTTAAATATCAGATCAAACTTACATTGACAGCTATGTCTAAATACACACGGGTCTTTATTTTCCTGGGAGCCAAACATGATCATGGACTTCAGTGCATTCCAGTCCTGCAAAACGCGTTCCAAAGCAAGCTGGGCAAAACGAGGAGGTTCTAAATCGTGATCAGGCATATCAGAATCTAAAGAGACAAAAAAGCAATATATAAAAAAGAGGTACTGAAATAAGGAATTTTCCATTTATTTCACTGAAACAGCTCTCACCTTCAGGATTTGCAGTTTTACGATTACGATCTTCCCTAATTCTAGGCGGTCTGTACTGGCAGTGTTCCACAGTTTGCCTAGCAACTGTCTGTACTAAAAACAGCAGCAGGTGTTCTCCCCTGTAATGAAAAATTGATTAGTGGAGATATGATATACTGCATATTTAAAAATAATAAAAATTATTCTGCCCTAGCTACTGCAGTTATGAACTTGCCTGCTATTTGGCATGGTAACAAGATTTGTGGTGGTAAGCAGGCGGTAAAGGAGATCAAGGCGAGCAGATTTTTGTCCAGCAATTAGTGTTTTACACTTGCACTTTTCCCAGCAATCACAGTAGGCTGTTGGAGATGTTCGTTTGAGCCTACAAGAAGTAGAAAAGGTGAGCTGCAACACTGTTCAGTAATATACCAAATATTTTCTACACAGGCTGAGGGTGTTAGTATACACATCAAGATTTCTGCTCCAGTGTTTTGTTTATTATAGTAACAAGATACAAAAGCCTAGCTTAAAGGAGACATGCGGAGTTTACATGTGGCAACACTTGACACTTGCTATTCTTGCTTTCTACGCTCATTTTAAGAGGGCAGTTTCACTACAGAGCTTTTCATAGTGCCTTAGTAAAATTCATCCAAGGCCATTTATTCTTCCCCAAAATAGCCTCCAGCTGAGAAAGTTAAGGTGGAAATCCTCACAATGTGGTAAAATTTCAGTAATTGCTACAATGCTGAGCATATCTGTATAATTGTATCCGTTAGCTTATTATAGCTGGGATATTAATGCTGTACATTTACACCCTGTAACAGTGGCACAAAACATCTGCAGTTTCAAAGCTGTGGCCAGGTTCATCAGTGACTCTCAACTCATTTGACTGCTCGCTCACTTTTCCCTTTATTACAGTTGATCTTAGAGATTAACATGCTACACTTCTTTCTGAATGTTATACAAGAATGATCTGTCATCAGGATTCACTGGCTTCAGAAAACTCCTAGAGGCACCCAAAATGAAAATATAGTATTATTTAGATGTATTATTCTTAGACTATTAAGCACTTTGAGGGCGTTAGAATTACTTATTTACTCCAAATTCTAGGAAGTGAAAATAGTACAAGACTGATTCAGGTTACTCTTTCAACTCTGACTCATAAAATAAATCTTACAGAGCAAAAGGAAAAGAAGATATTTTAAATAATTTATTCATCTTCTGTTCTCTAGTACCTGAACACTTCAAACAAGGAAAAAAAAAACCACCTATGAACTATCAGTAAACAAATGAAACCACAAAAATATTTATTTAATTGTAAGAAACAGAATATAATACTTACTTGCAGTCATGTCCTTTGTGACAGACCCTTGCACATTCTGTGCAACAACAAAGGGATTCCAATAGGCCACACGTTCGGCATTCAAAAATATCCTAAAAAAAAAAAAATTACCAAAAATATTATGCATAGTTTTCTCCCTACAGCACTTGCAATCTCACAGCATTTCAAGTTACAATAAAATTGCACTTGTTCAAACTGATGCCTTCACTTTGAAGTGACTTAATTCTAGAAAGTGAAACTTTATTGTTAGAATATCCAGTGTTTTCAAAGAGCTGTTTCCATCAAAATTTTTGCCAAAGTTAGCCAGAGGGGGAAAGCCACACCCATAAACAGCCATATTCTGACCAACACAGACACCTTGGAGAGTACAAAGCAATTAGGGGATGCAGTAACTGTACCAGACTTAAAAGTTACAGTAATTAAAACAATGCCACTTTAATAATTTATAAATTAGATTAGTAGGCTAACAATACATGCGTGAAACACATTCCTATTTATTTAAAAAGAAGAAATAAAAAAAGCCTTACTTGGTTAATATGTTCTGCACCAGTCCATGTAAAACTACATGTATCATTACAACACAAAACATACAAAGGAGAGTCATCTGGATTTGTACCAGAAGGACAAACCATTCCCATAAACACTTCATCTTCTTTTTCACTGGAAGTTGCTTCAGCTAAAAGAACAATAGAATACCAGTGTTAAAAACAACCCCTCAAAAATAACAAAACCCCACCAACAGTATCTATCCTTGACAGATGTTTGCCATTACAAAATCCCATACGGATTTAGAAGTTTGAATGAAGTCTCTTGTCACAATTTTTTGAGAAAGCTTTCCGCTCGTCACATTAAAGGTATTTCTTACAGAAATTGCTACAAAATCCTGACTGAAAAATACAACCATCGATCCCTCCCCAGTTTTAAATTCACTAATCAATTCAGTGGATCACAATTTTGAAGGATTAAAAAGTAATTTATGGGCAATGTTCTTATAAGGAATATGCACAGCCCTTGTCACACCACAGTTCTAAACCCCTTAAGTTTCTCCTTAAATTCAACTTCACGTATTTCTCTTAAACAATTAAACACCAACAACTGCAAGAGAATCACAAAACATGTTTGTACAGAAGTCTTTTCAGCAACAGGATCTAGCTTGGCGTACTGCTTTATCGTATCCTTTTTTCCCAATTCAAATAAAGAAGTTTCAGGTGATACCTTTGTGCTACTGAAAAACAGTACTTTAATCCACTGCTGTTTGCAAAGCAACGAAATGCTGAAAAGACTACAAAGAACATAAAAGCAATAACATTCATAGAAATCTATTGTACTATACACATTACGAAAGAGGAAGAAAGCAAGATAGCAAGATTTCCAAAACATGGGGCAGTGTACAGCGTTTCGGGAAGAGGTGTTTACCACCATCGCCAGTTGCTCAAGCACACACAAGTTCACCAAAAAAAGCACTGTTAATAATGAATCTGCACACATGCCAAACTTTAGAAGGAAACCACACACTAATAATTACTGAAACTGGCTACCTTTAGCAATTTTCTGTGCAGTTTCTAGAATTGTAATTGCAGCAGGATATGCCCGGCCACTGACTGCCGACATAAATGGTGTCATGCCTCTCGCATCCCTAGGGAAAAAAAAACAATAGACAACTTAAAACCACACCAATTGTGCTTAACCACAGAGTGAATAAGCACTCTTATTTGTTTTACTCCTGCGAAATAGACCTCATTTTAAGGGATGGCAGGACACAAATACAGCCAAATATTCTAACGTTCTCCATGTTAACGAGTGCATCTTTAAATAACCTTTTAAAAAAGGCTTCTATTTAATAGATTTCAGGTGATCTAACATTACAAAGGATAGTGAGAATTCATACAAAAATCCTTACTTGGCTGACAGCAATTCTCGAAGATAAGGTTGCAAAACAACACTATCACATAGTAATTTCAGTATGAAATGAGCATTTGCCTTCCGATCCTTCGATTCCACTACAGATGGTTCAGTAGAAGGACCTGAAATGAGAAAAAAAAATACTGCAGAGAAACAGTTTTTCCTCAAAAAATGACTACCGATTAAAAGCAAATAATACAATGTTTCAGTGGGGTGATTAATCAGCAGCTTGACTATTCAGTGGTTTGCCAGTTTCAGCAATGTCTCACTGAAGTACTATAAATTTCAAATCCAAATTAAATTCCAAAATACAGACAGTAATCCCAATTTCATGCCGATTACCATATTTTTACGTATTTGTCATTCCCCAGGTAAAAATAATTTTTACATAAAACACAGCACGGTGCTTCATTTACTTTCTGCACACTTGTGAAATTCTCCTTCAATCCAATCTTCACCTGATAAGAGGCATTTTCCTATGCAGAAAGTCTGTGCAAGTGAAAACAGCTTTTGAGATCATTTTCCTTTTAAAGCATAATCAGAGAAGCGGTGCGTCCTCACCTGGTATCGTGGAGGTGCTAGGTCCTTGGCCGGTGCCAGTCGCTGCTGTGGTAAGAGATCCCACAGCGGGGGCCAGGATAAAATCAATGTCACCATCTTTCAGTAAACAGAACAGCAGGATGTATATCAATACATAAAAACATCCCTAACAACACGCTCTTTCTGCAGTGTCTAACACACTGCAGGTTTTCTCTGTTTAATTGGTACTCTTGCCTACAAACCGCCACATTCCTAGATTAGTAATGTAACTCAACATTACAAAACACACTTCACAGAAGTCTCACACCGGCGTTAGAAAGACACATACTGGATTTAAAAACCGCTGTTAAGTCTTCAGTAAACTCTTAAAGCTACCTCCATGACCTCTTGCTACCTCCATGACATTAGGTATTTTAGTCTCACGCTGAAATTGAAGTGATTCACCTTGAAAGCCATCAGTTCCATTATTAGATGCCCCATACTACAGTCTAAAGAGATACATGAGACTTACCCGGATCCATTGCAGGAGGATCTGGAACCCAGCTGGGAGGAGCTATTGGTGGAGAGACCGGGTCCTGGTGATCGCTTGATGAAGCACCAGCTTCATGTCTGCCCAATCCAGCAGCTCTCAAGGACCTTCTCATCATTTCCCTTAATCTCAAACTGAATACAAAACCAAGGTAAAAACACCATCTCATTTTCATTTATAATTAGAACATTTTAAAGAAAAATTTCATACTGAAAAAGGGAACCAAACTCTAATTTTTCCTTCAGTGTAAAAAAATCATTTTATGATTCTATAAAGAAGAATGAGCAAAGAGGTATTTTTCATTCCTGTATTCCATTTTGTTGCAACAGAATATAATGGCCTTGGAAAAAGAGTCAGCCAGCAATGTATCAAGACTGATTTGAGTCCAGAATACTTCCCTAGTCACCACAGCACTGCCTCTTGCAGGGAGCAGCATCTGATGGGCATTATTACCACTATTTAACATTCCTTTCCCCCCAAACTCATTGACAGGGGTGTTAAGCTTGTGCAAAAATTTGCTCTTGCTGCTGATGACTTCCTCAATACTTAATTTTCCTTGCTACAGAACATTAGAGCTTATCCTCAAATTCCCTTTCCCCACAAGGAGGAACATTTCCACTTTACAACTGAGGAGACAATGCCCCAACCCCAGAAAACAGAATTAGTTCAGAAATATCCCACCATTAGTTCTCACACCAGAAAAGGCTTTAAAAAAACCCCAATGTCAAAAAAACCAAACCAAAACCAAACCACTAGACCTCTACTTTGGTACCTGAAGAAGTGAAATCTGACTTTAAGCTAGCAATAGAGCCCATTCTTAAACTAGATTGAAGGAAAGCATCAATAAGAGATTGGCAATTAATACGGAAATTAGCATGCAAAGAAGAAAGTGTTAATTTGCCTTCTGCTGCTTGATGATCCTGCCCGATTTCCTGGACCATTACTTGACACAACAGAGATTGCATTTGCAATAGCTTCCACAGCTGAGAGCCTTTCAGCAAATGTATTCCTTTCAGAGCGCTCTGCTTCTGAAAAATTAAGAAAATGTGTTAATGCCAAAATTTCACTTGGGAAAATTATAAGGAAGGAATATAAAGTATGAAATGTCACTAATCATAAAATGTTCTCTGCAATTCNTTTTTTTTTTTTTTTTTTTTTTTTAAATTTTATTCTACAAGGGCAGAGTAGGCTTATATACACATTTTTCTTTTGGACAAGCTTAACCATGATTCTGACTGGGTTTGGTTTCTAAAAGGCCATCAAGGAAGGAAATTCAAGACACCCAAATTCTAGAACAAGCTTTCAGTGTTCAGTACCATCAAGAGACAAGGACCTATCACGTGCTGATTCCAGACACTTGCTGAGTCAAGGTTTCAAAAGTAAGGACAGCCAAAAAAACCCAGAACGCCACAAAAAAAGACAAGCCCCGCACTTCACAATGAGCAGCTATGAACGACAATGCAAATGTGTGGACTTGTAAGATACACACTCTACTTACGAGCATGCTTAGGCAAACTGTGTTACGAGTATAATAAGGTAGCACAATCAGTTTACATCAGAAGGAATAAGCATTTCTTTTAACATCTAAAACATTAAGCACCATAACACCTAAAGGCCCCAGTCGTAATGAGGACTGAATTGTGCCACGTGCTATGCAGAACATAAAAAATTGCCTAGTTGTACAGTTACAGAACAACTTGAAGCAGCCACCTGCATCAAAAGACCTAAAGTAAGTTTATTTATCTGCAAGATAAATACACAGATAAAGCAGTAAAGTCAGCTGTGCAAGGTTTGCACAGAGTAACAGTCATTGCTTCTTGACTACCAAGCACTTAGCAGAATATAGTTCTATACTAGTTGACCTGTAGTTGCAAATGCCGTTGTATTTGTGCTGGGCTCCTTTCTAAGATCCACTAATTCTTTTAACTCATTACCAACCATAAAGTACTTCTGGACTCCCTCACGCAGGGGGTCACAGCTCTTGAGTGATCCCTCAAGCAATACAAAGCAACACAACCATTCTCTGCAACAGAGAGATTTCACTTCTCTTTGGTCCCACACTAAACTGCAACTGGATTTTCACTGTTCCACTTATGAAGGTAGTGTTCATTTTTGGAGACCCCTCAATTGCAAATGCCCTGGCTTTACATGTAATTTGCTGTTCTGTTGCCTAATGAAGTCTGTCACAATTCTCTAGAAAAAACTCAGTTTGTAGGTGTTCAGTACAGTTATCTGAAATTTAGTATCATAACTGTTTAATGCTTTCACATGCTTTGGACACTTCTTTTGGACCTGTCTTTTCCAAGATGCTTTCCATTGGCAAGACTGAGGAGATATCAAACCACAGAGAAACAGAGCAGCCTTCCCCCAGCTTTGCAGGTCTGGGGCCACTTTTCCTACAATTAATTTATCCAGTGCTGCAGGAGCTATGGTGAAACTAGGCACAGGATCTGAGAACAAATAATGCTTATCCCTGCCCTCAATATTCCCTTTCCAGCACTTACGGAGGAATCTATGTGAAGAAGAGTGAAAGATCTCATGCAGGTACTAGGTGGGATGGGGCAGTATGTTCTGTAATTGCTAAGGTACATCACATCTGGAGTCTGGAATTGAAGCCTTTACTCCTAAATCAAACTTGTTTTACAGTTTAACAGGTGGCTGTATAATTCACAAACAGTAACATTAGTCACCACTGCGCTCCAGATGATGCACAGAAAATATGCTTGTCCTAATACCCATCGCACAGCACGATTAAATTGGAACGTGAATGTGATTTGAATCTAAAGATATGAATTCCCTTTTAAAACAATTTTTGTGAGGGGAAAGAGAGAGGCAGAGGGGTGTTAAAGGTCTACCAGGTTCACTTTTTTCACTTTTCCAAAAGTTAAATTACATCCAAATGAAGTTACTGAAAAAACCATCAAGGTTGCAAAGACAAGCACTCAAATTAGGAAAAGACAGATTAAGTTTGCCCATGCATCCTTATTTCAGCTTCCTTGTGTGCTTACAGTAAAACAATCTTCAGTTACACAGTTGGGTTTTGTTTGGTTGTTTGGTTTATTTAGGCTGGTTTTTTGGTTTGGGTGTTTTTGTTCCCCCCCAAAACAAGACCCCTGCCTCAATCAGTGCACAGGATGGACGACACACTAAAGATGAAGGGTTGTACAATGAGCAAGCTGTTTATGCCTTGTTTGCTGTGACATTCGGAAGGCACGTAGTAAGGCAGCAACAGCTTGGCAAGGAGAGAGGGAAGCACTGTCTTGTGTTTAATGCCACTGAACATCACTTTGGAGAACTCAAACCTATTTCTGCCACATCTAACAGCACACAGAACTTTGTGAAACAAGTTTTTACAGATGACTGCGATACATTTTACTCATTTCTGGACACTTACAAGGTGCCTGAGTCACAGAAATAATTAACATTCACAGAACAACTAAAACTATTAATCCAGCTCTAGAATAAAGTGGTTTGAAATAACACCTACTCAAAAAAATGAGACCAGGCCCTAGGCTTCTCAAACAGAGAAATTAGTTAATAGCTTTGAATACAGAAAACCTTCAAACTGTAATACCTTCAAGAGATGAGAAAGCTGCAGCGTTACCCCCATTTTAGAAATAGGGATGCGAGGAACAATTAAGGTCTATAAATGACTAAAATTCAATGACAGCACCATACAAAAATCCCACAAGGAAGTTCATCCATTATTCAGTGCAGGGTTTGTATGGTGTGCAATAAGTAAGGAATGGGGCCACACACTGAATGATGAGGATAAAAAGAAATATTGAATAGCTACCCATTCGGTGAGCACCGTCCATCTTGTGCACTGAATGAGGTAGTCCTGTGGAAAAAATAGTATGACGGTGTAATTAAAGACCATTTCACAATGCATACCCATATATAGCACATGGGTAAACCTAATTCTGGCATTTCCTATTTGAGTGCTTGACTTCGCAACCTTGTTCATACTTTTTACATAACTGTATTTAATAGACATTTTAAAACAGTGTCAGTAACTGGCATTAACAGAAAGTCATTCTTTCACATTCCTTAATACATGTCAACTGCAAGTAGCATTTCTTATTGGAGACATTAACATATACTATAACACTTGAAGAATATTAAATACCATTTCTCTTAAAAGCTTACTAGTGATATAATGGGGATATTAGTGATAGAAAGGTAGAAAAATACTTGTTTTCATCTAAAACTAATATGTGGACGTGGAAAGTTTGTCTTTTACAATCAATAAACCCAGCTTATTATTCTTAACTATTGAATTCTTATAAATCCTTATGAGACTAATAAAAATCTTCTCTCAGCACCTTTGAAAGTCTAAGACACATCTTAGGTGCTAAATTTTAAGATACTCATAGACGAAGAATGCAGTGTTTATTTCAAATGTTCTTGAAAATGCATAAAAAGTTTCTTTTCAAAGTATTTTCATGATATTGTTCAGCTCACCCTCTTCCTCTTTTGTTTCTTTGTTGCTGGTTGGAAAGCATACAGACACACAAGCATGCAGAATATTGCGGTTTCCGTCACATCTATGGCCAAGGAACGTCTGCAGCATTTGTGGATTCTGATCCAAGACAACTGCTTGTTCAAGATTCATCAGGTATTGTCTGCAAGCCTCATAGTCACATCGGAGAATGTGCTGCATTAAAGTTTGTTTCTGTACTCAAAAGAATAAAATATTTTAACAATTTAAAATACAAAAGGTAAACATACAAGTTTTCTAAGTACTTCTACTTCTCTGTTTTTTCAATTAATAGAAAAGTCTAAATCTAGGACACTGGCTGGAATTCAGCACAGGAACTGTTGAGCATACACATCATCTCAATTATAGAACTGTTAAAAGCAGAAACCAGCATGCATTCGGGCCCAGACAAGTAAAAAGAAAGGAGAGGCTTAAGCAGCAGAAGCTACCAGGCTCACAAAAGTATGCCTTTGGCTTGGTAGCTGGGGTCTTAGGACAGGTTACTTCTATTTCATGGCTACGTGTAAAACAGGAAAAGCAGTACAACTGTAAAAACTAAGGGGTCTATATTGACTAGCTCTTACATATTTGTTTTAAGCAAGTGATATACACAATGAAATGTGAACAAATAGAAGCTACCATTGAAGGTCTGGAAGGTTCACTCCATATATAACACGCTTTTCCACAGTGATGTAATACTCCACTGTGAAATCAATCTCAGTCTAACAGGTACACAATACCTCCTGGTGGCAGCATAGCACACCGCCAATCTAACTAAACTGCACCAAACCACTGGCAGCTTTATGGTATGATATATAAATTTACAGTAGACTATTCTCACAGCATCATAGATGAGTATAGAATTCTACAAGTGAACTGATTCAACAACTGATTCAAGTGAAAAAAAAAAATCTTCACTTTACTCTCATAATTTCCTAATGTGTGGTCCAAATATAAGGTTTAAAAGAAAAAAGTAAAAAAAGGTAAAAAAAGTACTGCATGCACAAGAAAACAAGTTGTTGGATCCCTCAGAAAAAACTGTGTACCCATAAAACAAATGAAGCTGTATACTGGTAGTATACGTAAAAAGGTAACAGTTTTAAAAGTAACACCTAAGAAAATATTACTAGTTAAAACCCTGATATAGAAGATATGCACCCTCAAAATGGATCTTTCACTTGACTACTTTACTGTGCTTTCATGTTTCTAAGAGAATCGTCTGCTGAAATTAGTTGCTCTGAAATAGTGAAAATATAAATCAGTATCTAAACATGAAGCCGCTTTAAACATAGCTTTCTAAAAGCAAGAGGGGAAAAAAAAAGTGTATAATTCTGTAGTAAAGAAAATATTTTACCTCAACAGCCATAATGATAATAGCAGCTTTCTTTTTGATGGTCGAGTTTGCAGGAAGATTTGTTAAGGAATGAACACCCATTCCAAGACTACTAATAGGTGGAAGATCAAGCCAGTCAGGGTCTCGTATCCCACCCATACAATCTTTTGCCATTGGATAGATTGTACCATTTCCATCTCTAAGAATAATAGGAGATTCCTACATTTGGGGAAAAAAAAAAAATTAACATTCAGTGTCCACAATTCATAAATATTATCCTTCCCAAAAGGTCCAGTTCTGCTTGACTCCCAACAACAAGAACAGTTTACTTAAAATTCCCGTTTACACCATTGCCTCCTATTATTACAAATGGTGCAGCATATCAGATTCCTCTGCTCAAATGCCTGAAATGTGTTTAACATATCAGATGCTATTAGAAGTATCTTCTTTATGACATACGTTCATTAAGAAACATATAGTACCTATATTTTTAGCTTACTTAAATGCTCCAGAGAAAGTTGAATATACAGAAATTAAACATTCAAATTCAGCTATTTTGACAAAAATGTTTCCTTCAACGATGTCAAGGAAAGTATATCATGTTTGTGGAAGTTACTAAAATGGTTTTGGTATTTTCTCAGCCCCCCTCATGGATGCCTGCACAGCGTAATCAATCAGATAAAATAAGACACAACACTGGATTGTAAAAAGACTTGCACAAGACTTCTCTAAATCATTTTTAGTATCAAATACAGATTTTTTTTTTTGGTTAACATTTCCATATATTCTCAAGAGTGGATTTTCATCCAGCCAATTCCAAAATATAGCTAGATAACAAATTTACACTAATACAGGAACTACTCTGTCAAGGTTTTTTGCTTCCTTTTTTAGTTTTTATTCAAGGTAAAATTTGAGTAGGATTATTAAAAGTGCTTGAGTGAGTTAAATTTCTATTCCCCTTGCACCTTCAAAATATTAATGGTAACAGCAAGTCTTTCATAACCCATTTGAAGAACTATTTCTTTGCCAGTCTTTGGAAAAGTCTTATAAGAGGCTCTACGCTCCCATTCAAAGATGACAAAAGTGAAGTGCAGTTGAGGTTAAATGATTGAGATACGAAACCACAAACCTGTCCAGCTGTAAAAATAGCAACACTTCTCTCATTCTGACCCAAGAATGCAATGCTGCTAGTTGGGAAATTATTCTCCTGTTCAGCCTTTCCCGTGGCAAGGTCAAATATGCAGTATCGAACCCAGTTCCCAGTCTTCAGAACAGCATGCACTCCTTCAAAGACACACAAAGAAACAAGTTCATGTCTTTTACTGATGGCATCCAGTAAAAGAACTCCTAAATAGAGCACTTCTAAGGAATAACTAAATATCGATGGAAACAACTGTTTATGTTAGTTTGACAGTAGCCGTTTCCCACTGCAAAATGTGACAGGTAATAAGGGATCTAACAGAGTATCTTACAGCGTAAGTCCTACTTACCTTTTGAATCTACATTTACTGCTAGGATCTCTGTTTTTTCAGGAATACACAGCTTTTTAGGTGTCCTTTGAAAGCAGTCAGGAACTTTTGGCGTTCCACCAGTTTTTACAACCTGAAAACATACATAAAGTGTTAAGATTTAATTAAGCACACAGTGCTGACATTTCAAAATACTGATTCTTTTTTCAATGTTTCACAAGACATACCTGCAGTTCGTCTATTCTGAGCAGCCTACAGTCTTGGAGAAGAGAAGAAGGATCAGGATCTGAATTAGAATTGCTCTGACAATTTGCATTACTGGATGTGCCTGGAAATTTCACAGCAACATAAGCACCATCCACTTTTAGCACCTACAAGCAAAACACATCACAGTTTTACTAAAATGTTTGAATAGAAACTGATCAAGTTGATTTGTTTCAAAATAAAGCAGACTTTTACCAGGAAAAGAAAAAAAATTACAACAGTCAGTGATAAAATTCTACAGGTTTTGGTCACTAGCCTTGTTGTTTTGCTAAAATTACTGAAATCTTTAAAACTCTGATTTCTTAATGACTTCATAGGTATCCTGAATCAGATCAAAGGTCCTCCCCATTTCAACATCCTATGTCCAACAGGACCCAACACCAACTGACTACAGAAGCTCCTATTGATAGTTCCCTGGTATCTTTCCAGCTTCCACCTACTGGAATCAGCAGGACAACTTCATGTTTAATAGCCTAGATAGGCCCTTCTCTTCTTAATTTGTCCAATCACTTTTGGAAATAAACACTATTCTTGTGGCAATGAGTTCCAAACATTAGCTAACAACTCAACAAAAAAACATCTACACTGAGCCTCTTAGTTCTTTAAGTGCCCATTAGCTCTGGTACTACAAGAAACAGGAAATCACTCTTCTGGGTTTGGTTTGTTGGGTTTTTTTGGCTCCATCTGTTTGGCCTTTGTTGCAGAGTCCTAGCGCTCATTCCTCAAGATTGACTGCGCATAGTGGAAAAAAGAAGTGTCAGCTTATGGGTATATCACCTGTTCCTTACGCTCAGTGATGAAGTTCTCCACTCAGTCCCTTAGGACTGAAGGATACAGACAAGTCTAACCAGATATATTTCATCATTCTGTGTCTTTCTCGGGCCTTTAAAGAAATGGAAGTTATGCAACCCCACACTGCCACAGTCACTTCTGACACTGTAAGCCTCTCTAAAGAGTTCCTGCCATGCAGATCTCATCAGAACTGTCAAAATCAGTTTCCTTGATATAGAAACATCTTCTGCTATCACCAAACAGCATGGTCCTTTGAGTTTCTGGTTGAGACCATAATTTTCTCAAAAGGCAAACGAAGCTAAGAGGGAAGGGGGCAGGGGGAAGGACAGAAAATGTTCTGAGTACAAATAAGACCTCAGTATGCTCTCAGTCTTGATCAAAACTAGATAGAAGCAACCGTCAATCTTGGTTAGGCCCGAATTTCTCAGTAGTTTCTACACAGAGAGTGCTTACAAAACAATATTAAAGATCTAGATGTAATCAACTTTAACTAAAACATCCCTGACAATAAAAAACCATCACTCAAATTTTCAAGATATTGTAGGTAATAAAAATCCCTGCATTTCCACGTTTTCTCCCAATTTCTCTAGCTAGGTGCAGCCTATCAACTGTGCTAAAGAAAAAGAAATATTGGCAAGTATGGAAGCATTCACAGATTTTTCTAACAAAAATTATTGTGGATAGAGTCAGAGCACTTGCTCCCCATATGCTGAAACTTCACTCTAGTTGCAGAATTCCTAGTTCTAGTAGTAGAGCATCACCAGAAGCTGTAAGAATACTACCCAAAAATTTCAAAATTCAGACCTTGTCAAAAGATTCATGAACATTAACTCTGATTTAGTCTATACAAAGACAGATTTCTATTGAAGCTTCCAAGACAAGCTAGACTCTAGACAAAAATTGCAATTTTTAGAAAAAAAATTAATCAAGATACACTTCATGTTTTTTAAGGCAATCAGACTAACTTGTAAGCCTGAAATCACATGCCAATGGGTCAACCACAGCTTCTAGTCTGACATGTAGAATTTTTTTTTTTTTAAATGACTAAATATTGCTACAAAATCTTTGTAAATTTGGGCTGCTTCTGAAAACAGAAGATTCTACATGGTCAATGCCTAGCAGGGTGTATGGAATCTTGTCTATGAAGTTTCAAATTTATAATTGGGGGGAGGAAAGAAACACACCTTAAGAAAAGGCACAATCCCCAAATACTTAATATAACCTATCTCTATAACTAAAAATTTTCTTCTACATGCTTTCTGTCTGCTCTAAATGTTATCACCTACATCACATTTCACTTACATCACTTTTCATGTGTTCACAGAAATGCTGAGAGTTTTTAAAGTGCTGGAACTCTATGGTGACTCTGAAAGAGCTGACATGCCAATTTTTTTTTCCTTCCACATTTTGTGGTTCAAGAAGAAAACCATGTATCTTTAAAAACCAGAAAACATGTTTACGAAATTTGGTTGAGACAAAATTCACCCTATCAAAGGGTAACTAAAATGCAGTTCTTTAGTTAAACAGTTACTACTATGGCTATTGGGTGCTACACAGAATGAAAATAAAACTATCCATTGACGTAGCAAGCACCCAGGAGCCTGAGTAGCACTTGAGAGCAATTGTGCATAGAAAGCTCCAAAGCAAAGATGTGGTATAATGGGCTGGAACTAAACAAGATAAATGAGCAACATGAACATTCCTCTTTAACTGAAATTATGTAAGTCTGAATTCATTGAAAAAATGCATTAACAAAAATAAAATGCAAGAGATTAAATGATTTAGATGCTTTAGCTTATAGAACTAATGTGCTTACACTGTTCATATTGCTAACGCAAAAGGTTCATCACTTAGAATCAAGCATTTTACAGAACTCCATATACAAAAATGTTTGGTTTATTAAGACTAAATTAAAAGAACTAAATCAAACAAATTAATGAAAAAGCAAGCAACAAAATCAAAGCTTAAACTTTTTTTTCTGAAAGAAAGCAAAATGCCTTTTTAGAGCATTTTCAACTACAGGATAACAAGATCTGAAATTTTTTTTAATGGAAGAAAAACATGAATTGATAAACTGAAAGAACTGTAAGATGAACATACTTGTTACTTCCTTTACCCTTACTATCAACCCACTGCCACACTCCTTTAAACCAAAATGCCAAAGCATACCAATAGACAGAAGACATTCAACTCAAGTCCCTTCCTCAAAAGGAAGTGGAGGCAGCTTCCAAGGTCCGCTTCTCCTCCTCTGTTCCCTCTTATGGTTGTTCATTTAAAAAACACATTAATGATAGGTTGAGTAGCCTCTAAAAACAATAAATGTTGACTACCAGCACTTGAGCCTTTCAGAAGCAAACCTGTTTGGATCAGCTGGTTATCTGTAGATTTTTTTCCCCTCTCCAGAATCACCATATTCCCTCTCAAGGCACAGCAGCAGCAGCCGCCTAGGGAAAGTATTTCTTACACAATCTCCTTGTTGGAATGGAAGAAATTTTAATACTGCAGAAAAGCCTTCTACCTCTACTCTCAAAGTAGAAAGAGCACTTCCAAAGAAATATCGACGCAATTTCTAAAATATTAAACTTTGAAGGATTAAAACCAGACTCCTAATAGGGATTAGGTAACTCTTCTGGGACCATATCCAGACTGAGCTTTTTAAACTTATCCTTCTCATTGGAAGGCTTCAATTTCAAATAGAAATCTAACAAAAAACAAGAAGTTCAAGTGACTGACTGAAATAATACAATACAAAGTACAACTTAAAGAACAAACTACTCAATTCAAATTTATGTTTCACAAAATGCCTAGGACTTGATAATTTTTCTGGGCATAGGAACTGCAAAACTGGTAATACACAGAAGTTTCGCCTGATTGAGGACAATGCTGAGGAACAGAAGCAGTTTGGGGAGCCCTTGGATACTGCCAATGAAAGCCTCAGACCAAAATGAACCACAGCTGCCAAAGAAAAAAGCAGCTCCAACCCAGGTTCCCACCGTTTTGTTCTAACAGTGGTTCCAGATATCTTTTAAGCCATTCCTGAAGAGGAGTTCCAGAAGCTAAAGTGGGTAAGTAGAATATCCCAACATGCATAGGATGGAGAAAACCAGCTTCGGCTCCTCTGATACAAGTGAGAAGTAACAAAGGTTTATTTCAGTCCATCTCTTCTCTAAACTAAGACTCCATCAGTCTTCTGAACGAAAACTCCCTCAGATCCTTCACCAATACTGACAACAGAAGAGACAAGTGACAGGCTTTTTTATTCCATCAGTCTTGCATTAGGTGGATAATCTTATGATTGCCGTCTCCTCCATCTAATGACAGACTTGGAGGAACAAAGGTTTAGTTCTGTTCCAAACCCATGAAGGATTCAAATTGAAGTGAGATTGAAAGATAATGTATTCCAAGGAGAAAGGTGACTAAATCCAAGAGTATATCTAACAGACTTCTGCTTTCTTCTTTTCTTTCAAGACTGCCCCAACATAAGAACTCTTGCACTCTCGCCCCACTCTGGTCATTTGTTGCTTTGGCACCATACACAATCCACATTTACGAAGCAGTGTGTAAAATGCTGGTTGTACAATCTACTGTTACCTGAATAATCACAAGCAGTCACCTTAGATCTTAGCACTCAGGGGAAGGCTGTTGCTATATCAAGATCAGGAAGAGCCGGGAGAAACACAGGCGTGTTAGAACTTGACACCGTCCACCTGCCCACTGTTGTACCAGTGGAACACAACAGTGGTCTTGGAAGGATTTTAATCAAGCAGTTTTTGGAGACATGATGAAGTTGTTGCGTACATCCAAAAGTACAGGAACACAAATTTTCAAGAAACAAAATTATTTCAGAAACACAGGCTGAGTATCAACAAATCTGAACCTCTTTCCCATCTCTAAATTCCACCTCCTAAAGCCTAATTCTTTCTTGTGCAAAACAAAGACTTATCCAAATACTTTTAAAAGGTGGCAAACATTTTGACAGACACTCATGGCTACCATACTTTATTTATTCACTTTATTCTAAAGAATATAAATGTTCAAAATTTCAGATGGTCTTGTTACAGATAAAAGGACAGAAATCAAATTTTTGTTCCTCTTACTACTTCAGATCACAATCATTACACAAGGCAAGATTTTTGGCCTCACACAACAAATAGTTTAGTGCAATTCACTTCTTGTCATGGTCAAAAACCATCTGCCAAATTACCAGCGCATATTTCTCAAAGATGTCCCAATATTCACATGCTCCATGACCACCTATTTTACCCAATACTTTGAGAGCACTTTGAGAGAAGCTAACTATTGCTCTACTGACACTATGCTTTGTAACATCAAGTACTTAAAACTCAAAACAGGGCTTCAAAGCCCTTCCAGTCTCCTGAAACACCAAAAGTTAAAACTCCCAGGTTACATAGGAATAATATATTCTCATGCAGTATGCTCATGCCACCGAGGCAAAAAAAAATATAGTTTCATCTGGTGGACTCCATCTAGACTCTAACGATAAGGTGTTGCAAAACTGTAACAGGAAAAGAGTGAATGACCATACACATCCCTGGAAAAGGACAGCATGCTTTATGAAGAAAAAAAAGCATCTTTGCCATAAACAACCAATATAGAATAGACTCAACACCAATAACTCTACTCAGAAGACAATCCACTTACTGGTTTTAGCACTTCAGTAAAAATACCAACATACAAAAAATCAAGCTCTTCTATATTTATTATAGTAGTTCTTTTTGACGCATTGCACAAAGACAGACGCCTTTACAGCCTTTATAACAGAAACAGTAAAAAAGTCTCTGTCCTGAAAATCTTAGGATCTAAAACAGGAAGGACAACAGGGGCTTTCCCAAAGCAAGCAATGAGAGGCAAGCAAGAGTTTCAGCGCCTTCAACTAGATCTCAAAACTCTTCACAGGAACTAAAGTGTTTCAATGAATTAAGTTGCTTCACACTCCCTTTTGCAGAAATGACCTAAACTTGATACAGAACATTCATTGTGGGCCTCCTCCTTTCAAAGATACTACTCAAGGCAAATCTTCCACTCCTGCTCAAGTTAACCCATTAAGGGAGCAGGTGAAATAGCCTTGACTACATGCAACTGCCTTCTGTTGGACAGTTATTTCCTCCTCTAGTGACTTTTTTCTTTTTTTTTTTTTTTAACTTCTGTGAATCAAGTAGAAAGCAATCCAGCCTTTTCTTTTTGTGGAAATCCTTTATTGGCTTTCCTGTTGCTCTTATTTTTGAAAAGCATAGCAGGAAACTGTCTAGATGACTTAATCCCTCCCAACACCGCATAAATAGTATTTTCGCCTATAGCACTCTTAGTCAGTCACTCTGACTCAGTCTCAGGTTTACTGGAGGGACAATGAAAAATTATAAGGACCAAACAAACAGATCTTTTGGATTAATAAATGAAATAACGTTACAGTCATATTAATGAAGCATGTCATTTCTAATCAAAACATTTCTGTTCTTTGGTTGCCAGAACACGAGATTCACTTAAACATTTGGCCGGTGTGTATGTAAAAGGCAGTCACAACACATGTAACTCTTCACAGTCTCACTGGACAAGTGTGGGAGCTATTGCTCAAGTCACCAAAAATAATCTTTCGGATAAAACCACATCTGCTTTCCTTAACATTGTGGTTCAAAACTTAAAGTACCAGAATGTTATTTTTTAAGACTTAGAAGTTTTATTCACAACACAGTCTATTACTGTCATTGTGTTATGAACAAATAAGAACACAACAAAGGTCATAGTCAGAAACATTCTCAAGAATCCCCCAAACTACGATTCTTTTAACAGTTAGCTTATCTAAAAGGAAAAACTTCATTTTCTCTCTCCCAAAGATGATGGAACAGCAAATTTTAGACAAACCTTGCCAACAGGAACATTCTTAACGTCTTCCACAAACACAACTTCCCTCAGAGACCACTGCTCTTCATTCACTTTCTCCTCCTCTTTTGGGGCAGGAGTAGATCGTCGTCGCTCTGATACAAAAAAGTAATTACCAAAGAAAAGACTTGAAATATTTAATCAAAGCATCAAAATGCAATGTTCAGTGAACAACAAACCTTTCCCCCAAAAGAGTATCGATGTTCAAATGTAGAAATTAACAAGAGGTAAACAAGAATATGACTTTAAAACCACTTGAAATCAGAGTTACCTAACAGTATACCATGCCACTTTCACGTTTCTCTATGAAATTAGCACTACTAAAGCCTATCAGATAAACAAAGCTATTTTTAAGGACATTTAAGCAAAATAATTAGAATATAAGAAATTGTTTCATTGGGACTCAGATATTTATGCTGTAAACAACAAGGCTGACATCGTAAGACCCTTCATTCAGCCCTGCCACAGTGCTTTGTATCACCCTTGCAAAAAGTCTGCCTTGTCCACTACATATGGTTTTTGGTAAACACCTGGAAGAGTAGCAGATGTGACAGAAAATAGCTATTGGGGCTAACAGCAATTGCAATACAGTTAGATTTGCCGCAAAGACATTACCTGAACAGTAACTGTAGTACACTTAAGATCAAATCTGAATACATAACATGGCTAAATTAACACTGACAAGAACCTTTATCTCCTGAACTGAGTTTCTATATTGCCATTAATATTATCAACATATTTAAAGTAAGAAGCAGAGAACTTTGAAGCTAACTATGAAGTTAACTTCAAACACTGGTTCAAAATCCCAAGCAAAGTTAGTGTCAGTGATAAATTACAGCTGAAAGAACCGCAAATGAGAAATAAGTAGCAAAAGACTCTACTAGTACAATTAATTAGTAGTGTAGACTTGACCATACTGGACTCTTGGTCACTCAATGAGATCATTTGATTCTCTAAGTTTCTTCTTAGAAGTGCAGTACATGAACAATTAGAAGAATCAAGAGCAGAGAGAAGTTTTCTTCAAATGATGGCATTGTAATTAACCCCTTACAAATGTATAGGTTTAAATGAAGAAAAAAGCTTAAGAGGGCAGTTGCATGAATTCTAACACAGTCTAAATTTAGGTTTTAAGTACAACTTGTACTATGAAACTTCTCTCACTGTTTTTGTATGTTAGCAAAGAATGTCTGGTTTTGGACATTTTATGTCCAAACTACTGCTTTATGCACTGGCAAGGCAAACTGTGCAAGAACAGCTTAAACTTAAAAGGAATTCTGCAAAGCAAGTTCAATTTCTGGGCTGTAAAAAAACTCACTATCACATTGCAATTAAACACAAACAACTATCTTCAGATTTGATCACCTCCTGAAAAATACTTCTGAGAACTAAATGCTATGCTTGCTTAGATACACCTTACATCAAAGTAGTCACTGCTTACACTAAAACACCTAAATTTAACATTGAATTCACTGATCCTCTAAAGTCTACTACAAAAGTCTTTACATATCTTGTGTTTCAGAGTGAAAGACCAAAAGGTATTTTTAATCAGATTCTGAAATTAGTATGGAATCTTTGTAGAACCGCTTTTTATGAAAACTTCTTATCCACACAAATATTTTATGTTACTATGAAGCACACACTACTTACTATATGGCATTGATGCACTGCTTGCTATTGAAGATGCATCACTACAAGTGGAAGCTGGGGATGGTGGAGGACCCATCTCAGTTTTCACTGGTTCCTGTTTGCTTTCAGGTCTAGAAGAAAAAGTGTTACTTAGAATGAAGAAATAAAAAGATTAAATCTTTTCTGCAACAATGGACAAAGTGTTAGTGTGTCCCAGCCATGCTATTATTTTTTTATTATTATTATTCTTAACAAACACAAACCCAGTACTTTAACGAAATAACTCCTTACTTGGGAATAACCACAACCTAACTGACAAGGCTATGCATCCAATGTTGGGAATGGTGCTATGCTTCTTAATCAATGACTAGCTTTATAGTATTAACTGAGCATAGACGCAACATTACAGAAAATAAACATCCTTAGAAACGCTTCATTTGAAGAGAGGAAGAATTACTAGCTTTATACAGTAACTTTATACAGGAACTCTAGAACTGCTAAACTTTTTCAAGCTTTTCTGGAAATGGTTTAAATCTGTTTTAAGAAACATTTAACTGGCAATTGTCAACCCAATTTTCTTTTTTTCAAACTAGGAAGGGACTGAAACAGGTGTCTCAATGTCATGAAGAAGGGCCAGAAAACAGTTAGTTCCGTAACAAAACCACTGGCAGTTATTCAAATATAAAATCTTGGAAACTTCATGAAACACTGAAGGAAAGTCTTCCTTCATTTAATATTCCTTCTGCATTTCACATTTCCATAGTGGTATCACAGAACTGAGGTGCCTTTCCTAGAGTGAGCATTTCTGCACAGAAACAGAGTTTACAAGAAAGCTAGGATCTTATGAAGAAAGCAAAAAGTTCAACTGATAAAAACTTGATCTTTCTTCTTTTCAATTTGTAATCAGTCGCAAAGTCAAGAGTATATCAAATACATGTTCCGTGTGTATGTGTGTGTGTTCTAAACACTTACTTTGCTTCAGTAGTTTTGCTCGCTTTCTCCATGTTTTTCAAGCTCTCAGGTGATCGAAGCTGAAATCGACAGCTGTCATTCATGTTCCAAACAGATTCCATTAATACACCGACTTTAGGAATTCCAGCACTGATTGAAAAAGCAACTGCTCCAGCATGATAGAGGGGGTTATTTCTTAAACACACCTACAGATAGAAATATTTACTTCTATGAGAACAACGGATTATACTGATGGAAATCATATATGCATGCGTTTTCTTGGTGACATATATAGTAGTCAAAAAATAAGAAAACTTCTGGAACTAGATGAACAAGAAAGCATGATGTACGATGTACTTTGCTGGGAAAAAAAAAGGCTGTTGTATAATTCACAGCTGAAAGCAATGGCTTTTGCAATGCAACTGTTTAAGATACAGTATTTAGAGGCTCAACCACAAAAGGAACAATTCCTCCAATAACAAAGACTCATCCCAGAGTTGGTTAGAATGGATTGGGAACCAAAAGAAATGTACTCCCTGGGAAGAAGCTGTTTTGTCTCATAGTACTCATCACAGAAAGAATCTTACACCTCTGTATCAGCTATTAACCTTTTCAGTAAAGGCTTCAAACCAAAGGCCTATCCCACTGCATAAATAAATCAAACCCAGACTCTAATATTGCAGGTACTTAGATGCCAAATCATTCACAAAGCTATGTGCTCTATTGAGAATCGTATTTCCATCTTCACTTTCTCTTAAAACACAGAATCGGTAGGTAAGTCAAATCAGAAATACTCTGTATGAGTACTGCGTGTTCCTCCATGTTTGCAGTAATAATCATACTCGTAAAACAATAACACCACTAACAGGACACATCAATTTACAGTCATGTAATTAAAATATACTATGTTAATACCATATTTTTGATACAACTTTTCTGCATAATGAGAATAGAACCTAATTTGTTTGGGTTTTTTAAGAACAGGTTGTAAGCTCATCATATAGCACTGTAAAAATGTCACTTGTGACAGTTGCACTTGCCTGGGTTCCAACGGTTATGTTTGGCATAGAGGAGATACCAGCACTAGACTTCGGTTTCTTATTTTTTGCTCTGGCCTTTTCTAGCATTTTCTTTCGTTGGCTGAAAGGAACTACACCCCTGTGGAAAAACACGTATTATTTTTAAAAAGGCTATGAAATAAATGCTTTGTTTATTACTTTGAACATTTTATTCTTTCTGCTTAATGTAGTCATGATCAAACACACAGGTCTCTGTGCCACCTTCTCCAAAATCTCAAAGCACTGTAGAAATTACATCTTTTTCTGTATTGACTCCCACTTTCTAAATGATGGGGGTGGCAGGAGGGAGAGGACCTAAGATATGTCACTGACAAATGGCTTTCCTTCTAGTCCAAAATGCTTCAAGATCCCTGTTGAAGATGGTACGCGCCAGTCACAGCTTCCAAATTGCGGGCCGTCCCCTCTGAACTTGAAGGCATCTTTGCCATGACTGGTGATAATTTCCAGAATTTGGAGTCATTGGGCAACAGGATAAGCTTTTTTGTTTTTAAATTCTAAAAGCCTCGCTTTGTCGGGCATGGCTGCAGGAGTCTAGGACTCTTATGACAGACTTAAGCTGCAAGAGCGGAAAAAAGGACACTTCCTTTGTAATTGGATCCACTCAGTTTAGCTGGAAATAACGCCTACGTACACAGTCAAGCATGCTTATTATTTTGATACTTCATGTTTTAGCGAGTGGGCTACAGTTAGATGTTTTTATTTGAAAATCTCCTTCATATTAAGTAAAACATGAAAAGCATCAGTCCTGCGCAACACTGGAAATGGAAATCCTGTCCAGTACTACAGACCATTGTAACTAAGGGTATCAATGGTAACAGAAGCTTCTGTCTACATCAGTCTGATTAACATAGAATCACCACTGCTGACATTTAACCCTTCTCAGAAAGGACATGCCGGTTAATAACAAAATTGCTTTCAAAGATTACATATAAATGCTAATAAGGCTTTTTATATATTGCAACGATTATTCTAAAAGTAGTAAAAATGACAGGTTCTAATAGCCAATCTCCAATGTTATGGCTTATACTAAGAGTAACTACTCTCAGGTATGTCAGCTGTGACATAATGAAAGGGTCAAGAACCAGAAAGCTGTAATTTTGAGACCTGGGACTAGAACTTAGAATAAATTATGGTTGTGTTTAAGTTTACAAGCCTAGCTACAATTCTACTTAAATATTTTCCAGAGAGTTATTAAAATTTAATGAGAAAGCTGGTTTATAGAATCAATTTTCAGTGCTCAACTCATCATCAAGTATTTAACTCATCCATGCCCAAAAGCTACTTGAGCTTTGGGCATGATATGTAACGCAACGACTCTTGACACACTGACAAAAATAATGCATCCTGACAAAGCACGAGTAATATCCAATGAATTCACTCAAATTAGAAATTAATTTCAGAGCTCTTTGGGGAGTCCTATTTTGAAGGTGGGGGGGGGTGGTGTTATTTTAAAATAGGCTTCAATTATGAAATTGTTCATTTAAATATTTGAACTACCATTTCATATTTCACAATGTTTAAAAGCGTTATATTTTAATAAGCTCCAGAGGGAGCATCTGATGCTATTTCTCCCTTCTTTAAGATTTGGATCACAAAGTAACAGACTAAATTTTCCTAACAGAGCCCAACAAAAGAACGTGGGCCTCATGCATGGGTAAGTTTGTTCCGTATTTATAATCTGAAAAAAGCCTGAAAGGCATAAAGAAGATAATTTTCTTACAATGCGTAGTAGTGATATATATGAATGCTAAAGCATTTATACATACCTTCTAAAAGAATAACTTTATTGTCTTAAAGATGTTATAATTGGATCCAAAAGCTTTAGGCATTAAAGAAGAGAATAAATATACCTTAAAAAGGGAACCTAAGCTCGAGTGCAGAGTTACAGTACTCTGCACAACTGTGGTTCAGTAGTTTTGCAGTGCTCAGAGCAAAGGACATGAGGACATCCAGTGGATCTACACTGTTGTACATAAACACGGTCTTTACTTACCACCAATACAAGTTGTTCTCTAGTTGAGCACATGTATAAAGAGCACAACAATGTAAAGAAACAATTCGTTCTCCCTGAAGCTCCGAGTATGTCTGTGCAGTGTGTTCTAATTTAGAAGCTACAGAGCTTAAAGTTTCATCTACCCACGTAGCAACCTAAGGGAGAAGGGAAGAAAGGAACAGAGAAGGGAAAAAGAAAAGTTGCACCTTAGTTGCACCTTTAATGTAATTTTTACTGGTTTCGAAAGGGAATTTAAAAAAACCAGACACACAAACCAACCAAGCACCAATGATTCCCCTTTGGATTTTATCCCCTACCACCTTTTCTTTCCCCAGAAAAGAGCTTTTCAGGATTTTTTTTTTCCCCTTTCTATTTCCAGTCCCCAACAAAAGCAAAAAAGGTAAAAAAAGTAGAGAGGTGTCATAAAAATACTTCAACAAGTTTATATACTTTACCAAATCAGTTTCAAGTTTACTCTTAACTGGGCAGAAAAGCATATTTAGATAACTTACTTTACAGGCTGAAAGCTTCGATGCCCTTAGTTTTTCTAGTAAATAGACACAGAACAGTAACAAGCTTCTCCATTCTTAAACTACCGTCAGTTTCTACTGTAACTTCAAAAAGTCAAGTATTTCAGAGAATCAAGTAAAATAGGTATCTTTTCACTGTTACAAGCTGTAAATCTGCCAGATTTATTTACTTTTTTTTAACCTTTTTGCATTTTTACAAAATACCAGTTGAGTCTCTGTTTTGTTTTTACATCTATATAGAGGAAAAGAAGTGGAACGAATGAACAAATTAGGTACTTTCTACTACTGATGAAACTGAAGAATCAACTTCCCTATAAAATACTGCAAGTAACTGAAAAAAACAGCTTTGTCTAATTCGTCAACCAGCACACATCTCATACCTTGTTATTTTCAGTGGCAACAGTTGCTCTAATACTATTTGCAGAAAGAAGCACTATCTTTTCATTGGTTAATCCCAAGAACATGGCTCGTGGATGATGTAGCGAAGGATTCTTTGGAAATAAAAAAAAATATTTTAGATATTGAAAGCATATAAATCATTCGGAAGGTAAGCATTTAAAGAAGTACAGTACCTGTGCATTTCTGTAAGGCTCTGATTCACTCCACTTCCATTGATAGAGTTCTCCTTTACTGCTAACAGCCACAAGCTCAGAATACAGAGCTCCAATAGAAATAAACTTTGTTCCATCCTACAATACAGAAATATGAAGTCTAAGACAGCAATATTATAAATGTACATATAAATATATACGTGAAAAAAAAAAGAACTTGCAACTGTTTTTTCCAGAGTTCCTGTGGATGTTGAACTTGAAAATAAAGATATATCTAGTTTGTCTCAAGCTCTGCATGCCCTCAAACACACACATGCAAAAATGCAATAATGCTTCTGACAGAGTGAGAGAAGAAAGAAATAGGTATTATTTTTCCTGAAAACTAGCAATAACATGGCAATTAACATGGACAGTTTATTAAGAGCTTCCACAGTATTTTAAGAACGCAACACTGCTCATAGAATTAAAGATGGGAAGATCTCTTGACTTCTGACATTTAAAAAAAGCTTCCCTCTAAAATTCTGGCTTTTTGAAATGAAAAAAAAGGAACATCGTTCCATTCCTAAATATACTAATGAAGTTATCTTCCAACTACCTGAGAAATCAACTATCAAATTCACTACCTCATCAATCATACAATTCTTATGTTTCACTGCTGAAGGTAAGTAACACCCCCAAAAAATGGAAAAAACCCCCAAAAAACCCAAACAGCGTGCTACACGTCATAATACTGCATCATTATGACCTGATATGCTGGAAAAAGCTTCTAATTTTGGGTCATTCTTCCCCCCGCCTTTTCTCCTTTTTAATATTTTCCCAAAACTCATACGGCACCTTTCTACTAGTGAGACAGTACCACCTCGCCCAACTGCTTCATCCTGTACCTCACCCAGATCTCACAGGCTTGTTTTCCTCCCTTCCTACATTTGATCGCATATCTATGTTGCAGCAACTACACAACAGGTGCAACTTGACTTTTGCCATGGTCCTGTTTCCCCTTGGATTGAAACAAATATCGAACTACAGACCTGTGAATTTGAAGTGATTTCACAAAACATTTACTTCTATTTACTGAGAAACTTTTGGACGGCCTGTCCATTCACTGCTCCTCAGTAAGTGCAGCTGTAGGACAACCACGGTCTTCCTAAACTTATTCATTGGTAACAACTAGAAGTTCCCTTCCACTTATGAGAGAATATACCTTTTAAAAAATGAAAGAACTTTAAATAGTATAAAATCAAACACTGCCTTCTACAGCTACAAATCTGAAAAAACAGGTACATAACTAGTCTTCTCTGTGGTAGTTATCTCCCAGATCAGCATCTTTAGCTGCCCCTCTTAGATTACAATATCCCACATGTAAGTGATTCAGTCATCTGACGGGAAACAGAACTCTTGTTAGACCATTAAAAACTCCACTATCCAGTACATTTATCTGTGTCCCAAATTGAGAGAGTTTTCTTTCAGCTACAAAAGTTTACAAGTGGAAACATATTTAGTTTCATAAATTTGGATTCACACGAGTTTTTTTTTACTATTTTCATTGCCCAGAAGTGCACATTTCAAAAGGTGCGAGTGTGCCCTTGAATAACATGGGATTCAGAAGATCTCTTACCAATAGCTCAAAATGTTTATGAAGAGGAGAGAGGAAGGGAGCAAGAAAGGATAGAAACAATCAGAAGTAATTCTCTTTTATACCCTGATAACAGAATCTAGAATTAGAAATTATAAGAGAAATATTTTGCTCTGAAGGGCATTTACCAACACAGCGCAGAAGTAGCATTAATGCTAATCTGTGTCACGATTAATACTTGACATCGTATAAATATTGCATATTCTGAGAAAGAACTGCCATCAGAACCTCTGTAGTCTAATGGCATGCATCTCTACTTCATCAGCATAAATGAATCTTCAGAATTTGTCTGGCCTAATGCCTCCAAGTACGAAAAGCAATTAATTTTTTTGCTCCAAGACAGTATCATTATGACCTTTAATCCTGCTAACGTTTTAAAACTTTTTATAAAGTTTTATACCACAAGCTCAACACTAGAGACTTGCCATTCAAAATTTTTCTCTCCCTTCCATCAAAATATTAGTATCTCTGGGAATAATAATGCTAACCAAAAAAAGGTTTCCTTGATGAAGGACAGTTTAAATTGTTTCATGAGTTTCTTACCGCCTATTAAATGCTTTGAGCACTTAAGTAAAAAGAGAAGAAAAAAGAAAAACCCCAAATCTTATGATCTATCTTCAAAACACATGAAGAAAATTAAAACAGTAATAACAAGCGCAGCTATAAGGGTATAACTAGTTACTCATAGTTTTCCTAAGTGCATTATAAAGAATATGCTTTATTACATTATCTCACGCAAGTTGAGATGTGATATTCAAAAGGGAAACACAGAGTATTTGCTTGGAAAAAATAAACAGATCTACTGCACAGTATGCAAATAAAATGGTAAAAAAATTTCAATACCTTATCTGGCCACCACTGCAAGTCTTCTCCTAAAGAAACAGGACTTTGAACAGGTGTATTCTTCTTGTCCAGGTTTGGCTCGCCTTCCTTACTTGTAGAGCCTCTTTCATTATCAAATGAGGCTCCATCAAGCCACCTTCTTTCACGCAAACGTAAAACGGACTCACGTTCACGCAACAGCTCAGAGTCTCTCTCTAAGGGAAGAAGGAGAACTGGTATGCAATTGGGTCACACCAGTGGGATAAAAGTAAGCCACTCTCTAGTAAAGACCCTTCAGGATGCAACTAACAGCAGTTAAATCTACTCACACAGATTAAATTAAAGTCCTGACATGCAACATTCAATATATTAACCCTTTCAAGCATATGTACTTTAGAATTACTAAACATAAACATAAGCTAGAAATAAAGAAGTCTTAAGTTTTGTGCACTATAAAAACTGCTAAAGCATTTTCACTTATATCATAAGAGGCCGAATACATTTAACATTGCAATTTAAGGGTTTATAGCACAATATGCACAGTTTTGTAGTATTCTTTTATCAATGCAGTAACAACAACAAAAAAATCTAAGTCTATATAGTCTGTGGGATATCTTTATGCACACCAAAAAAGAGTATTTATTAGAGAGTTTCACAACAACTTTCCCAAAAAAACAGTAATTTGAAAAGGTTAAAGAAAGCAAGCATTAAAAAAAGCTCTCGTATACATGTTTGATAATCCAACCCCTTTTGTTTAAAACAATATTCCATAGGACTGGATTTAATAAATTAAAGTGTATCTGTTTTGAGTAGATCAAATGAAAACTTTTCAAGAGTCAGACAAGTTTTAAAAAGGATCCTTGTAGGAAAATGTTCCTTACCAAAATGCTTCCCCTCCAATTGGCCTACAAACTGTCTAAAGCCAGTACTCTGCAGTTCGCTCATGCAGATAAATTTTTTAAATCAGGTAATCAAACTAACTTTCCAAGAGTCAACTATGCATGGAAAATAAGGATTATAAAATTCGTGGTAACGTCTTATATAGAATAACCTTAGGAAAGGAAAAAAAAGGAGGAATTTAGAAGGAGTTACGTCAGATGCTGAATATTTGTACATGCACATAATGCATTTAACCTATTAAGTACTTATGCTCACAAATATCAACTGGAGTTACATGTATGAGATGACCACATTATCATATCATAGTTTCAACAAATTATGCCAAGTCTTGGGTCTTTTGCTGTACTAGACAAATGGGAAAGTTTTTACATAAGCCAAACACAACAGCTTGTTTTACAGATACATTTCATAACATACTGTATTTATTTTCTAGCAAACATCATACTGACCCCTGACTAAATTTTGTAACAGGAACTTACATGTTCAGCAATTAATATACTAAAACATGTTCATGAAAGGCAACAAAACGGCACTAAACAAACAATCACAGCAGAGGTTGGATTAACAGTTTGGAAATACTCTAGGCGTTTGCGCAACAGCTTCAAAAAGATAGGAAATTGCTGCATGGTCTGTTATAAATCTTTGAAGTGTAATACGCTTTTAAAAAAAAAAAGTAAAATTCCTTAACACTGCTCAAGGAGTTTTTTTTATCAGCTGCCAATAGTTCTCCTTATCGAACTACAAAAATGTTTCCAAAAAGTAAAATTTAGACTTCTTCTGCCTCCTTAGTATCTAAAGTTCCTCATTCCATAAAGGTAACTTCTGTCATGGAACAATTACAGAAATGTGAAGAACAGTGAACAAAGAGCAACCCAAAAAAAAAGGAGAAGAAAAGAAAAAAAAAAAAAAGATTAAGAATGCTGCATGTCATCAGTCATTACTCATTTCTGAGCCAATTAAATATTTGTAACGCAATCTATGTATTAGTAGGTACTTAGGCTACAGTTTAAAATAAACTCACATGCAAAAATTTTATAACACCTTGCAACACCAATCATCAACAATTAGATTTAAAACACGTGACTATCAAGGTTCTTGCAGAACTTACCTGCTAATATTCAGAATTCATTAATAATTTTGATAATGCGTAACAGTCTGTTTGTCTACTCTACATTTGACAACAAATCACAGTCTAGTTTCGCATTACATCAGAATCTAAACCACCAGCGTGTACTATCACTAGCTTTTTCCACAGCAAACTACTTATTACAAAGAAAAAAGGTGCAAAATTACCTCTGGATGAGCCTAGCCTGGAAAGTGATGAGCGCCGAAAGGATGGATAACCAAAGTAACTAATATCTTCTGAAAACATAGCATCAGCATCAATAATGACACTTGGGTGAGCAGAATGTATGTCAGCATCCAGAAGAGACATAAGATCCTCTATAAGAGGAGACAAGGGTCTTAAGTGAATAATCAGCTACTTAAAACATCAGCTAGAGAGACCATCAACTAAACAAATATCAAAACAAAAAAATCCTATCTATTAATTGAATTTCTGCTCTTCAGATTCACCAGTGCAAACTCATGTGCCTCCTATGCAACCACATTTACAATCAAGCTTGGCAGACTAGTGAACAAAACCAGCTTCCCTACAAGAACTGCTCTGTCACTTATCGAACCACATTTCCCAAACAAGACTTGCCCAAAACGCATTTTTCTGTAATCCAGAAATTCAAACTTCAGCCTGTCACTTGAAAGAACAAAGCGCTAGAGTTAGATACATATACATACATGTGCACACACACTCATGCACGTAATGCAGCACTTCAGAGATGACCTGGAATCAAGGGAGGACAGACCTGATGGTAAAAGCTGGCCTTCACAAAGCCATGTCTTTGATGTCAAAGACTGTACTGTACATTCTCCATGGAACGTTTCCTTCAGAGATTGACGTACTTGTTTAATTCACAGGCTAGTAGCTTGCAGCTCTCAGTACAAAGCTTTAAATGGTAGCTACATTAAGAACAACAGTTATCCAGAAAAAGCACCATTTTTTAATACCATGCAATCAAGAAAAAAAAGAACCCAACCAAAACCAAAAAGACAAACTTAAATAATGTGACTGCCCTAGCTTCTATGCTAGAAAAACTTGAGTTTCCCTGAAGTACTGATCATTGCTAAAGTATAAAACTTTGTTCCTTTTACTAAATTATAGCTACTATCCACACACAAAAGAGGCTACTGAAAATTCATGTAATTTATTGAAGTCCAGCAATATGGACTGACGAGACAACTAAACCTAACTACCATCATGTTACTACAGAAAGGACAGTCCTACTTCCCTCCTTCATTCCTGTGGCAGGCGCCTTCTTGGGGGCAAGGTGTGATTTCTGAATCTACAACTAGAGCATTCACCTGGCTTGAAATAGTACTTCAAAGGTTATAGAAGTAAGGTGGGGAGCAACCTTCAGACTGACTTAACTGGGTAGTCAAACAGAGCCCCAAAGGTGGTGCCTCACCACACACAGCAAAGCTGCCTGGACCCTACTGCTGCCAGAGGAGAAGTTTTGCCCCTTTCCAAGGCTTTAAAGCAAATCTGACTAAAAATATCAGGCTCCCCAAATTAGGTTTCAGCTAACCCATGCAGGCACGCAAACCTCACCACCATGCAAGGGAATGGCAGGCTAGCTCCTTCTGGCAGCAAGACAACCTCATCTGCTGAAACCATTCGTGAAGGTACCATGAGGCTACACACAGAGTCCCTTCAGGAAACACAGAAGGAGCACGTATAATTTCAACACATCCAGTTCTCACCCTCTACCTCATCATAAGCATAAAAAAAAATATAGTGGCTAAAAATCAGGGTTTGAAGTTAAGTAAAAGTATTCTTAACAGTAGGATTATTATGGATCTTTTTCTCAGTGTCTGGAATGAAGGGGGGAGGAACACAAAGGAGCCAGAAGTCCACGCTTACCTCCAGCATTAAGTCACTTAATTGTTCCACTTTATTGATATTGAAAGTGTTAAGAGACTTTCACATCCCCACATATCCGAATATTCATTCTTAGATTTCTAAACTCTTACCTCCAGGAAATGTAACACATACCAACTACAACCAGCTATCCCCAGAAAAACAGCGCTGTAACTACTGAGCACTGGATTTCAAAGCAAGACCTGCAGGAATGCTTTTTGCATTAATTAAGTAATCCACTCAAGTGTAGCCTGTGCTTCTAAAAGCACACCATTTGGGACTCAATGGTTCATGCAGTACGTTTTAGGAAGTCATCCGTGACTGACTGCTTGGAAATCCAAGCAAAGAAAAAAAAAATCAGATTTGGCAAACAAGATGTGTCTTACTAAAACACTTTAGATCACTCAGAGTGGCCTTACCCTGCTTGCTACTTTACCTATTTTTCTCTGGTTTTCTGCAATGATAAACGAGCAGTACACCTTAAGAGTCGCCTTAAAAGTGTCAACTTGTAAGTACCAGACTTAAAGAGCTGGAAACACAGCTGAGACTCTGTTGTATCTACCAACATTCACATGCTGCTCCTCTTCCCTCCTCCCACATCAACCACGACCATCTCTTCCTAGGTAAGCTCCAACCTCTCTACAGTCTAGCAACTCGCTTTAATTTTTTTTGGTCACTATCCAGCCAAAAATTGCAAAAAACTTTGATGTCTTTTTAAGAACAGGATTGGCCAGTACAGAAAAGAACTCTCCAGCCTTATTCAAAATGGACAGTGTCAGGTTTTTTTTAAGGTAAGCTAAGCCAGAAATCGTCTTGACAGAAAATACATGCTCACTTGTGACACACACACACCCTTCCACCGTGTTAAGCATCTTGAGTTTAGCTGTACTTCCAAAAAGGAAAGTAAATATTCAAACCACCAGACTTAAGAACCAAAACTATGTGGTTTTTGGCTAAATGTGCATTAGGACGAGTGAGGAAATGAAGCCTTTTCTTACCCTCTTATTTCAGCTTCAAATCAGATTTTAATTTTATTCCAATATTTCTGCAAGAGATCTCCCTTCTTCTATTTCTATTCGAGCAAACAAGGGTGCTAAAACTAGGTGGGATAGGAGCCAAATCCACTCCCCTTGAAACATCACTGGAATTTTTTTACTGCTGTGAAAACACAGATACTGCAAGGCTACATCCAGTTTAAGAATCCAGGAGAAAAAAAAATATTCTCTATGACTTTATTTTCCTGCTCTTCAGAAAAACCCCATGGGATGGTATCATTCATCTTTTCTGCTGTGTTAGACGAGAATCAGACCGCACCCATCACATTTAGATGTGATAATTCTGATCAACCTATTTAGATAAGGAAGTACCTATGATTCACTAGTAAATACCATTGAAAATTGGAAGGAAAAGAAAGAAACAAACCCACAACACCAAGAAATATCCCACCGATAAAAAAGACCAAGTTTTCAGTATGCACATAAGCAGCAATTCGAGTACTGAGAAAATTTTTATTTTCAATAGCATGGCATTATCACTGGATTCATTAACAGAAGGCATTGCCTAGATGAATTTCGATCTCAAGTTGAGCTTGCATTAAATCTTTTCCCTTAAGGGGGCAATCATAAAGTTCTCTCCTCTCTTCTCAGTTGCATATTTTTATGAAATACTCAAGAATTCAATGTCTTCAGTATCTCCTCCTCTTTCAAGTTTGGATTAAATTGGCATAACTGTGACAGAAGGGAGAGAAACATGTATTTCCGTTTCCTAGGAAACCAGACTCAAACAGAACTCCAGAAAACATTTCTTGATAAGATATATTTATTCAAAACATTGCCCAACTTTAAGTTCACCTCAAAAAAACCCAAAGCAAAAAAAACCACCAAAACCACAGAAAACAACAAAAACCCAAACAAAGAAAATCAAACCACACCAACAAAACCACAGAAAACATACACCTGATTGTTTTCCCCAAAGCCAAGGGACTGAACTGATCCTACATTATACTCCAGTTCCCAGCTCTCCCCACTGCAAGCCAATACAGTAAGTACTGCTGCAATACCAGCCCATCTCTCTTCTTTTCTTAAGAAAAAAATAAATTAAAAAAATGGATTTTTAAACAAGCGTATCTCAATTCCAAAATTCAAAGTAGTCTGGATGTTGCCAAACCTATGTTTCACAAGTCCCACTAGTGAGAATCCACTGTGTCATGCAGAAGTTACTGAGCACACGTCTGAACTACACAAACAACACCACATTTCAACTTCTACACAATCTCTATGCAGAAGATTAAAACAACATAAAGCCTAGAGGATGCCTCAAATACAACTCAATGTGAGCTGGAAAACTAATCTGGAGACCTTCAAGTCTTTTCTATGCTAAGTGATCTTGTTTTATGTAGTTTTTACCTTGACTATTTTCCATATACACTTGTGATATATAAAATGAACCCACATTCCTTTCTGTTAACTAGCATGAAACAAACAAAACAGGACTAGAGAAGTCAAAAATCAAAGTACATAAGAGTTGAAAAATAAATATCCAAGAGACACGTACTGAAGGCAATCCATACAGAAAAGTAAAGGTCTGATCTTCACTTAAGACATTTTGAAGATTTTGAGAACTGAGACATGTTTTTTCTTACCTTAAAAAAATTCAGATGTTTACAGATGTTTACAATGCTAACTGGAATTATCACCACTAATACATTACTGAAATTATGAGGTATTAAACAAGAATTTATTAATTTTGCAGTGGTTGGAAAGTATCTTAGCTTTTTCTTTTATAATCAAGTGTAAAGTACTCCTAGAGTTTTTTAAAAAGTTTATCTTGGACAGCTTAGAGGAGTAACCCGTAAATTTAAGGGTCACAAAGCAGCAGACATGCAGAAGGGAGAAAGTAAAAATTAGCATATTCTTTTAATCAGAATGCAAGAGCCTCAAAAGTCCTGAGGCAAAAGCAGTCTTGTCATTTGCTGGTTTTGTGCTTGGAAGGGACAAAATCGGAAAGCTTTGAAGCATAATTTGACATAATTAAACAAAACCAACAACAAAAAAACCCCAGAAGTTCTTTATCTTTCAGAATCATTTATAAAAACCTGACTAAGAATTGAATGCATACAGCGTTCACCAGTTATCTGCAGTTTTCTTTTATGCTGCCAAAAGAGCATCCAGGGACGAGACAAGCAAAAGCAAGAAGAGTGCAAAGTTTCTAGAGCAAAGTCTTAAAAAAAAGGTTCTATGTAGCTCTGAAGGACAGAATGTTGGTATTTTTCCAGAGAGCTACAGGCAAGTTTCTCTGGCCATCAGGTTTTCCTGAAAGTTAGCCTGCATGGTTATGCGACACAAGCAAGGACTGGTAATTTGTACTATTTAATGTACCAACATTAGAGTTATGACAGCACTGACTAGCGTTCAGTTAGACTTTTCCTACTGTTGTGATCACATTCAGATATCAAGCTAATTCATTTCTGTGCAAAAACTCATTTTTGCCCATAAAACTGAAATAACTTAAGACACACAGAGGAGGCACGGCATGTTCTACAAACTGCGAATTAAATCTTTGAAGACTGGAGTTAAGACATATCAAGTTTCATTTCAGTTGTCATTTCCAGATCTTTTCCCACAAGAACTGGGGAAGAGCTAGCCCAGTTTCTCTGCGGGGTAAAAGGAAAAAAAAAAACAAACTAATATTAGGAGGCTGCAATCTCTTATAGGAAAGATTAGTCTAAACAGGGGAGAAGCTTTAAAAGTAAGCTAAGGACAAAACTGTTTTCTGGACAGCAGAATTCTACATACTACTTTAACCTATCTCAAATACAAAAAACCCTCACAGACAGTAGTGCAGGCACCTTGAAATAAAAGTTACCAGTCACAGGTTGTCAGATGGTCCCTATTAACGGATCCTTATGATCTCAAGAGGTACAAAGAGAATAGTTAATGCTGTAGAAAGCTGATTAGTATGGTTAAAAGGAACTTCTACTGTAAATGATTACTAACAGTGATTTGCCTTCTGAAGGCCAGTTCTGGAGGAATGCATTCAGGAATGCTTAGAGTAAGAACTCCTGCTTTGAATACTTGGAAAGAGTTAGGAGAATTTACTTCCTCCAGTGCATCTGTCTAATGCTATTAAGCCGATCACTAAAAAACAAGATTCAAATGAAAGATTTTTCACCCCTTTCACCAGAGGATTCTTGATTCTACAGCAAAATAAAGAAGCTTGACAGATGTAACTAAAACTAGAAGAGGCAAATGAAATACAAAGCCTTTGCTGCAGAACAAAAAAAACCTTTGTCTCATCACATGATTGACAAGATAAAGATGGAGGAAGCCCATGAACCTTCCTGGTGAACCAGATGAGCAGAAAAAAAAAACATTTATTAGAAAAATATCAAAACGTTATTTTGACACACAGAAAGAAAAGCTAATATGTAGTCAGAGTTTAGATGTGTTCTTTTCATGCAGTGCACCTAACACAAACGTTAGATTTGGCTGCTATGTTTTCAAATGTTTACTCAGCAAGAAATGATTACCTAAATTATTTAGCCAATGCAAAAGAAGACTTAGAGTCTTTTATAAAAAGCAGTTGTATAGGACAGACAGTATTTCAAAAATATCTGGACATCAATTACAGCATTTTACCAGTACAGCCAGAATACTACAGCATTTATGAGGGGGACTTGAAATGAAGAATAACTTCTCAATCTAACTGTAACAAGTGTAAGCTGTTTTGCTCTTGCTTGAGGCAATTTGATTTAAAAAAAAAAAAAGCTGTATAATTTTTGCTCTAAAAACTGCTGTATCTTAAGAATACATGTTAGTAGTAAAAAACATGCAAGTCACTAGAAGGTTTTAGAATTAGCTTTTATGAGCAAGCCACACAGCAGTCTCAGCATCTCGTTGAGCAGCAAAATACAGGTGTAAGTAATGCTGATGTTACAAAGCCTGGCATCTTAAAAAAACCCACCTTTCATGCCACCCACAAACAGGGTCAACAGTTATTCTTCAATGCCTAACCTAATCCCTCAAGACATCCCAGTGCATCTTTTCTTTTGTGCGTCTTTAGACTTTGCTCCTATAAGCAAGAACTGTCTTCGCTGCATACAGCATGGAGCACACTGTAAGTGCTTACACACAGAAAAATGAAAACACACTGGTATTTTGTTATCAACAGTTGCAGGATACAAACCTCCAGGAAGATACGATTCACTTGCTGTGTCATCCCCATCATCTCCATCTTCATCATCACGACTCAACAAATTATTTACAGCAAGGTTTACATCAAGATTTGTTCGCTGGAGTTCCCGAATAATAATACTTCTGGACTTTCCTTGTAAAACAACTTGTGCCTGTAACAGAAGAGTATAATTGGTTACTGGTCACTCTCTGCTCACCAACTACCATTCATAAGAAAAGAATGCTTAATTCTGAAAGAAGTCTGATAAAAACCAAAGTCAATCACAGTACAGACAAAGGCTCACATAGACTTTTCACAGCATCTTGTACTAGCTAATCAGCCTTCACTCTGTTCAAGTTAGGCCACTGAATTCCAACTTTGGCATTAAATTCTCTAACGGAATTTTAGAATCTACTTCTTGAAATGCTTAGTGCTGAAGTTAAAGGATAAGCAAAACCTGGTTTTGAGAATGCTTTATTTGTTTCTATAAAAGTGTCTAACCTTACTATGTCAATCAACAGTTTTGCAATCAACTGTATCCCTCAATCCCTGTCTTTTTGACACTGGTTTCTCTTTGCGCTGCCCTTCAGTATGTAACCACCTTACTTCCTCTGTTTTTCCCACCATTCTGTTTCTAAAGGCTTATCTTCAGCAGTTTCTGCAACATTTAGATTTTTATTAGTAAAGTGCAAATGCAGAAAAAACCTTTCAAATGTTAAACAGCTGCAATGAATGTATAAAAACCAGAAGCATTCCAGTCTACTCCACTAACCCTAGGACTCAGAGCATTTTGTTTTTCCAGACAGACTACCCAGTACTGAATGCCATAGAGGGTAAAAAACCAGTACTGAATGTTTTTGTAACACAGTAAAAATGAAGCACCAAATAAAATGGTCTGTTGAAAAGCAAAAAAAAAAAAAAAGGACATTTTAATAGCACATAAAGGTTAACTTTTTGTCATATCATTCTATGCCAGATTTTCACACATTTTCAAGGCATGGTAGAATCTATAGACCAGTTTTATAGACCAGTTGTGAAGATCTTTGAAGATCTTTCCCATTGGTCTGCTTTAGAGTTACCCCAAAAGCATTTTAGACCCCTTCCATTTCAAAGGTAGACAAAGTATGCTATTTTTTTTAGAAATGCAAAAGATCACAGCAAGGGAAGCAAAGTTATGACTCAGCCAAAAAAATCATACATTGGATACCAGAATGGAACTATCTGGACCAAGGGGTATTAGTCTGTTTTTCTGTTTCATGTAAGGTATCAGGGATGTCAGTAAACACTCTCAAAAAACCCTGGAGGTGAACAATGAAGTAAAAAAACCCCTACCACTCCACAGCTGAAAGAGACTGCTGGAGGTCATCTAACCACACCACCTCCTCAAAGTGGGGCTAACTTCAGAGTAACCAAGATCTCCATTATCTTGCCTCTGTGAAGGCAGAAGCCCCCAGCTTTTACTGGGTTTTGAATTCAAAAAGAGAAAGGAACTAGACGCCAGTCTGCCACTGGTGGGTCTGCAGATACCTTGCCTGCCAGCTCCCATCTTGTGTCAGTCATGCTGTAGGCCATTCAAAGCATGCAAGCAGATTATCTTTTGCCTAGCAACTAACATTTGTATTCCAAATGTAGACCAGCAACTTGTTTTGAACTAAGAATTAAAATGCATTAACTAGTCACATATTTTGGATGTATTATTTTTTTTCCAAACATGGATAAAAACTCCTGTTTTAAAAAACTCCACTTAATCACACAATGCAAAGTCTGTCAGCTTATTCAGGCTTTAGTGCATTGAGAGCCAAAAGCAGAGCAATTCATACCTAACATTCATCAGTTATGTTTATAAAAAAAAAATAAGTAGAGGTGTCCGCAAATAAAAATTACTGGTATTTTAAAGAGATTAAAATAGGTTTAATATCTTTCATTTAAATCTAAAATGAATCACTCCTTTTATCAAACAAGGAAAAAAAAGTCAACCTTCCCCCCCTTCCTTACACTCCTTCAAGAAACTTAACTTTATTAGCTAAATGCTTGATACGATTCTCAGATATTTTATTTTGTCACTGCATCTTCCATCTGCAAATGAACAATGCATGACATTTCTCATCTAGATTAAACACATGCCCTGTCTTAGTGGAAGTTTGGGAAATGAAAATTCTAAAATCCAAAAAAAGTCTGTCACGCACACTAGGCATTTAAGAATAAAAGCAATTCAGCTAGAGAAAGTCAATCTTTTCAATTATATGCTATTACTCCTTGGAGAAAATGCTCTACTATTACAATGCATTCCTATTCACCTGCTATGAGAAGCTCTTCGGGTTTTTGGCAGCAAGCAGTTTCTAGCTCACGTACCTGTGAAATGAGTTCCTCTGGAATGACTGACGCTGGAATCACTGGTTGTGGTTGACTCCCCAGCAGTCCAGATCCTCTATCTCGTCCTGTGCGTATAACTCTGGTCTGCCTTCGAGAATCTCGAGCTCCAGCAGATGATCTCCCAGAAGATCCTCCTCCACTTCCACCAACCCCTGAACTCCAGCGACTCCTAGATGATTTAGATTATAATATTTTTTTTAATATATATACATATAGCAGCATACTTTGGGGATTACTTCAAGAAGTAAGGGTTTAGTTTTACTATTAATAACTTGTAGACAGTCTCTGAAAAATACTGCAGATTGACTGCATAGACAAACACTCTTACAGTCTTTCTGAAAACTAGTAAGAACAAGAACAGCAGGCAATTGATAAAGTTCTGAATTACACAGAAGAAATATAAAACAGGACTCCAGCTGGAAGTTGCACTGTTTCCTACTCATATAGTTGTGTGAATGCATACATACATAAATGTATGCATGCACCAATTTCCAGTTTCTAACAGCAACGGTATCAGCAGTGTAACATCTAACACTCGGCTGTTAACTTCCTGCTATAAAAGCATATAAGCAGCAGCTTCATGGACAGTGGCCTCTGTTTGATAGAAGGTCACTACGCTCAGATGGGTCTTCTAAAATTTCTGAGACTTGATTTACAATGAGAAATTGCTTAAGATTATACCAGAAAAATCAAGTAATCTTTATTGCAAAACAAATCTTACAATAGATAGTTCTTTGATCCTCATGGATGGTTTCCAAGAGGCACTCTACTTGGGACCTACTTCTATTGGAAAAATCAACATCAACTGTATACATTGCAAAAACACGCCTAAACTGACTGAACAGTTTTTTAATTTCTGAGAGTCAGTATCAAACAAGGGAGTAAAAAGGCAGTGATTTGTAGAAATAGACAACTCGCCATCATTACAACTTTACACTAATCTTAAAACCACAGAACTGTGTCAACTGAATCTGTTCTAGACATGAGACTAGATGCTCTGTTGTCACAACAGGCTAAAAGACTCTAGTTTGTTTTTCAAGATTAACTAAATTTTGTTGTACAAATCTACTTTAAAGGATACTGGACATGGTATTACTGCTATTTAATAATCAGCATCAGCAGGACTCTCCTGCTCTCAACCACCCTAATCCTCAATCTCCTTTCAAGAAGAAGAAAAACATTTAAAATAAGACAAGGGGGAAAAAGTGTGTTCTCTGAAACAGTATCTAATAAATTCATTTTGAAAGTATATCACGTGTAGCTGTAAAAGCTAATTACGTAAGAAAACTTGTCTTACAGTTTATGGCTTAAGTCGATTACTAACATCCTTCTCTCTATTTGTTGTTGGTTTGGGGTTTTTTCCTCCTGACAAGACCATGCAATCACAGAATAACTCAAGTGTCTGCCTAAGACAAGGCCCTGTCACAGAGACATCTACATTTTCAGGATTCCAGCCAGCGACCACACAGATAATGACGAGACAAAAAGCAATTCAAGAATGGCTTTACGAAGTCTTGTCTCACGAGTTAGAAAAAGAATTCTATAAAAAAGATATTACTAAAAATGGAAAAAAAAAACAAAAAAACCAAAATCAAACCAAAGAAGAATGTGACATTTTAAATAAAATGAGCCAGTTCATCTGTTTCTAAAGGTGGGATGGGGGCTGAGGGGAAGTCAAATTCTTCCTACACAACAATTCCCAATTCAGCTCTCAGTAGGGAAGATCTGGGTTTAAAGAAAACATTAAGTATTAGATTTTAATACTGAATTACAGATACATTTTCTACTTTAGACATCTAACAGTTAAAAACATTTATATTCATATAATAATTCAAATATTCCAAGTGTGTCCTAACTTGGTCCTGTTACGGGGGGGGAAAAAATAATCATAAGGACACAGCTATTCCTATGAAAGCTGTCTAAAGCTAGAATAAATATTAACATTGAATGGAAATCTTTCTGCTCATTTCTGCTCACCTCCTAGTTTTCCACGTCTCCAATGTCCACTACCACACTAGCAATTTTCCAAATCCAGTGATCTAATTTAAGGGCTCCACAGTTCGAATGTTTTTAGACTCAGTTTATTAAGTTAAGTATTCCCTTCATTTAACAGAACAGTTATAGTGTCTACAGCTACTCTACTAATTCAATGACTTTCAACTGCCTAATTCTGAAAAATGCAATGGAAGAAATTAGGAACTTTTCAGGGTTTGTCTCCTAAGCCCAAAGCTTTAAACAATTTTAACTGGTTATGCTCAGGTGAAAATAACAAGGAAAAAAAAAAATCTTACACTTTCCACAGTAAGTTTTTAAACATGACAATACCAGTTTGCCTTTAAAGTTTAACACATGGATTTTAGGTTCAGATGCATAAAAGTTTCACAAAAAGTTTAGGGGTGTAAAGGGGTGGGTTACCGTTCATGTAACCAAGCCCCAGATAAAATTAGCTTATTTGGCAGCATAAACAACAAATCCACTTTCATGAAAAAGCTGTAGTTCCTCCCTCTTAACAAGTCATTCACATGCAGAAACAACAATTTACACACATAATTCTCTTTACTACGGGGTTAGTAACCTTAGGAAGCAGCACTGTTCAACACATCTTAAAAAAGCACGTAATGAAGAGTTCACTGTGATTATGTCATGAAGATTAATTTACATTGCTATATAAAGGGACACCACCAATTTTAAAGCTAATGATAAAAAAATTGAATCTGTATATTTAATATATAGTACAATTTTGAACCTTCTGAGCAACAATCTTTTCCAAATGCTTCTTTCCTATTACTATGTATAGGACACCAACTAACAAAACTTCGTTTGTTACATGGGGCAGGGGAGAGGAAGGCACAATAAAACTGAGCACACAAAGGTCTGCAAACATAGATAATGAAGACTCTTCCTGCATTAATGCACTCGTTTTATTTTATGCTGCTAGTTTATCAGGGTTTACAGTGATAGTGTCCCTCTAAAAAAACTCCTTTTCAAAAATCAAGGAACTAAAAAACACTCAAAAAAAGACAACACAGCCAAAATCAAGTTACTCTTCACAGATATACGAACAACGCTCTGTATCCTAGGTACTGAAGGGTCACTTGCATATCTGTTATTTTAACCAAGTCAGTAAAGTGGTGGGTTTTTTTTATTATACCCTACCTACACAATGCCTTAATTATACGTTCCCTTATACATACTGCATACAATTTATATATGTGTATACACATATACTCAAATATGGAACAAACAGATTGCAGCCTCAATCCTATCAAAACTTACCCAAGGGTGTTGCCTGCCAGTCTGCCCAGAGTTTCAGAACCAGACAGAAACCATGGGGAGTCACTAGTCCTGCCTGGCCTGGATGTCCTTCCTGCCCCTGAGCCACTGCTCAACTTTGAACTGAAAGTAAAAGATGGTAAATCAGTCACAAAACAATCCCAAATGGGTTAAGAACAAAACCTGGAATCCCAGGTCTAAATTCTCAGGGACTTAGTCTGGTAACATACCAGCTTAAGCAACACCCTTGGGGAATATTCCAAACTAATCTAACTGTATATTAAGAGGTACACTGGAAAAAGAAAGTGGAAAGCATGCCTAACAGATCATATGTACATTGGCTACCCATAATAGCACAGTTGCAAATACATATTAAGCTAATTAGTGATTTGAGTTAGCCACTGTGCGAAGTTTTCAGTTAGTGTATATGTACAGATTGTAATCACCAGGTGTTCTATCCATAAACCTGAGCCTGAGTATGCTACTTCGACATTAAGAAGTGGTTTACATTCAAATATGAACTATTAAATACTCCTATTAAGGGGCACTTACCTGGATGGAATATAACAGGTCTAAAAAGTGAGCCTCTCCAGAAGGGACCACTTTCAGAGTGGATTTTACATGGAGCTGAACAATTTAACACAGTTTCTTTCATAAGGATTACTTTTAGAGGGGGTTGTTTCTTGAAGTTAAAGAGATCCTGTCTCACTTCTTTTAGAATCACATCTACTATTTATTCCTACACCAGTTTGTCAAGCTAGGTTGTTTGGCTGCATGACCATAACCATTATGTGTCTACTCAAAGTACCCATTCCAAAGGCAATCTAGTTTAAACACAAACAAACAAAACCAAAGAAGCAGCCAAGCTGCTTATCCAGTTTAAAAGAATGATTTAATGTGAAGAAAAGCGTTTCTTACCCATCATTATTATCAGGTTTACCCAATTCCAATCTGTCTGGTTGAACTGAAAAACCAATCCTGCAGACTCTACCATCCTATATTTAAAATAAGAAAACCAAGTGTCCAAAATTGAAATGTAAGACAAGTTACAGGAAAAAAAAATATAAAGACAAGTCTTCAGTTACTGAAGAATGTTGATCAATTTGATGTTAGAAGAATTAATTTTAACTGTATGTTTCAAGTTTATTATCTGAGCAGATTTAAGTAATTTACCTCAAGAAGAAATGCAGCATGATTTGGTCCCACCACACACTGTTTAATAGTGGCCTGTTCCAATACATTCAAAGGGGGGTGGCTGAAAACAAAAAGTGAGCATGTATAACATTTTTAAACTTTTAAAGTCTGAAAAAAATAATAAAAAAAAGCGGTATATGGAAGGAACAATGTACAGTGACAGTTACCAATATAAAAAACATTGAAGAATGACTAAATGCACATTAGTTGAAGCAACTATGATGTATTGTTGGTCACTAAGCACAGAAAATGTAGAACAAAACCTTAAAAGGTGATAGAGTTTTCATCTAATTTGATCAGCAATAAATAACAGGGGTTATACTTCAAATTAAGGAGTCTATTCATAAAACGGGTATTTAATAATAGGATTTATCATAGCTGAAAACCTAACATTTTCTTCCTAATATAAGAACTGAACTTTCAGATAGCATTGAGGCTTTCTAGGGCTGTATCTACAGTACAATCATTTGCTTCTTGTTGCTGATAAAAAAATTGTACTTTCCTAAATTATTTACAGAAGCACGTGATGTGTCTTACCTGTTTAAATTATATTTATTCAGCTTCTCTGAAACTTCCCTTAATCTGAAACAAAAAGAAATGAAGCTGTTTGAAAGACATCCTCCACAGTACACAACATTCAGTTAAGCAGCATATTTACGACATTATGGGAACAACTTACCACCACATTTAATCAAGCTTGATATAAATACTACTTGGTGTTGGGAGTCTGTGTAAGAACGGGATGGTGTTCGGCTTCAAATGAGGTTTTTGTTTTGGAGGGTTTTTGCTTCAGACTTTTACCCTTCCACCTACTATCTTGTGACAAAACCCATGTTTTTCTTGCATTTCTATGTGTTTAACAAGTCATTATCAAAAAGCACTACTCCTCTCGTTACCACCATTTACAACTTTACACACAAAATAAGCAGATGAAGCAACGAGCAGCAACCGTAGAGATGTACTTCTGTTTCCTCATATATGCCTGAATACGGTATCCCAGAGGAGACAGAATTAGCATTTTCTAGGAAATCCAAGTATGTGGCACGTCAGAGCCAAAAATATGACAGTAAGTTCCCCAAAACAGAAAAGACAGGAAAACAGATGCACAAAAGCCAGCGTCAAAGGGGATGACAACAAACTTTGACTAGCAGAAGAAACAACCCAGAGAAAATTCACTATATATAGGGCTATGTAAAACATCACCTTTATTTAAAGGGAAAGAATGTTTCTAAAAGTGCTTCCATCTCACTTTCATGGCATCTCACCAAATGGAAGATCAGAACCCAAAAAAGGGCCAACCCACAGACCACTCCAGCTTAGAGAGTACAGTGTCCAAAAGTGGAAAACAACACTGTGATTTCTAAGGTAATTTCTAATCCAATCAGAAAAGGTGCTTTCCGGGCAGCAAAGATACTCCCAGAATATCAGGTAGGCATTTCGGGTAAAACTTGGGCTCCTTTCTTCCGGAAGATGACAAGCAATCTGAACAGCCCCTAAATAGCTTCCAATTTCAGTTAGAATATTCCCATTACATTAAGGTATAAAAACAACATGAGTCCTGTAAAAATAACACAAGGTCTTCCTAATTAAGAAAAAAAATAATTCCAACTTTGGTACTATGTTCGGCCCAGTATTCCATAAATCTCCGTCATAATCAGCAACATCTTTCTAAACCTAACAGAGACATGCACACCAGCATAGCCTTCCCCCGTCTGAATCCATGCCTTTAAACCCTTTCTTCTCACTGGCCTCACTTCAGTTTCTACAGAGACTGTTATGGAGAGCAGACTTCAGTTACTTGCAAATCCTGAGCATGAGAAAGAATACAGATTAGAGGTCCAAACAGCCAAGTCTTAATGTTATCAACAGTGTTTAACTCTGAAGCGCTTGTCCTGAGGGAAAAAAGGAATAAAGATATATGTCTGTCTGAAAAAGAAGATAATTTATACTGATAGAAATAACTTTCAAGCACAAGAAGGACCACAGTGAAAGGACAGCAGGAAGGAAGTGAACGTGCTTAGAATCGCCTTTTGCTATCCAAGCCAAGTTGCTGGTTTGTAAGTAGGCAATTTCACACTCCCAATTTCCAGCCACAACTACTTCCCACAAGCCAAGAGTACATACATAGGTAAGGTTTCTGCAAAGACAACCCACAAAAGGTAAAGGGAGAACACAAACTTTCACAGACCATCTGCGTGAAAGGTACCCCACAAGAGTGAACAGCTGTGGGAGGACGTGGAATGAGCCCCAAAGATGAATGACGTACACTCTGCAGCTTACCGTACGGTTTTATAGAGCAAGCAGGGATCTGCTGCACAATATATGACAAGTTAAACATCCCTGAAGCTTCTTGTCTTAAGTATATCACCTAACAGTTTCCCACAGGAATCCTGAGCAGTTTTCCATTAGCATTTATCCTCTTGGCAAGCAGGAGTAATAATTATAGAATAGGAAAACCTACCTTTAAGTTCATTGCACTGCCTATATGAAAAGCTGATGGCAAATAAAGTAGTGTTGTATTGGAGGTGGTTACTAGACTAGTCTATGAACAACATTTAAAGCCTCCTTATCTGAGCTTTGTGTCACAAAACCTGAGCACTACCAAAGAAACAATTTGTAAAAAAATCATCATAATCCTTTTTTACTTGTAAAAAACAAAAAAGTGATAGGGAAGAAATATGCACAGAAAGCTAAGAATTCCATACTCAGTGCTTCTATTAGTAATACCAATCTCAAAAAGCATAGGTCTATCTGCAAAAGCATAGGTCAAAAGAGATCCAACATTATTGAAAAGAGGCTGCGATCAACATTTAAGGGGAGGGAGCAGAAAAGGGTGTCAGTGAGGATGATGAAAGTACTTGACTCTGCTAGAGAAAGAAAAGGGAGGGAGTAAAAACTCCCTCACCCCTGAACATCCCATATGCAACTGCTGTAATAGCAAAATTACCAAGTATTTCCTAATAAGCTTAGAGATCCATGAGGGCTTGAATTTGATGCAAAACTTCCCCAGCGTCACGTCCCTGACGCGCTGCTGGTTTCACCCCCAGTCCTCCCCCTTCCTTCTGCTGACACCAGCATTTGCTTTAACACCAGTCAGAAAACCAAATCAGCAGAAAAACAAGAGTAAAGCTGAAAGATGTGTTTGTATATTCTGTCTGGAGAATATGTTTGTCCAAATAAAAACTCTATAAACAATTTCACAAAAACATTTGCTGCCACAATCTAAGCAAATTTGCACACTTGCATGGTATTGTACTACTGACCCTCTGAAGAAAAAATATGAAACACATATTAAGATGAGGTTGATTTTAACAATACAATTCAATAATTTCAACTGATGGTGAGCTGGAGGAAGAAGCACAGACAGAGATGGTTTAATCAATTCTCGCATTAAGGAAGGCCAACACTTCCAATGAGACCCTTCTGCGGTAAAACGTATCTCCAATATCAATGCCAGGGCAGGCTACGCTTTTAAAAATTCTTATTAAAGGCAATTAAACTATTTCAAAGGACAAAGTCAGAAGCAACATGTATTTTGCTCACAAAATTATTTTTGGAAAATGCACTAGCTTGCCACAATTGTAGACAAAAAGTTTAGTGATGATGGCTTCTGCATTAAGACACACGCTCTTTAAATATTCCTATCAAAATTCATCCAAAAACAGTTGTGAGGAAAGCAAGAAGTCAATTTGTCCAAGCCAAGTATGGATTGCTTCGATTTTAAGTTTTGCAGCTACAGTTTCTAGCCTCCCCAGACTGATCATGATAGAAGGGAACTATGCTCACACTAGGCAACTGAAGAGGCTACAGGTCAGGGCTACAGGAGCTCCGGCTTCACAAGTGATGCTTTTATTCATCACAAGATATTACTTCGCTCAACTATCTCCAGAGAAGTTTGACCCATCCATCCTTCCACCACATCTTGCTTTATAAAACTATGTTAGTAGAAACGCAAGAGAGCTACAGAGAAACTCCATTTTAAAATACTAAGTATTTTACAGAGATATCAAACTTCACTACATTTTAAAGTAACTTTACCCTATTTAAACAAGTGCTTAAACCCACATTAGTAAAATTTGGGTTTACAATTTGTGCTTTTACCCAACTTGTAAGAACAGCAATCTTCCGTTTTAAAGTAGGCAGGCTGTCCCAAGAATTATTTTTCTTAAAAATAGACTTTTATGATACAGGTTCACCATGCTTGTTTCCCTCTAGCAGTCAGTCAGCAGCTGTCCTACCTTGCCAGTCATCCTGTAGGAATATTCATCCTTCTCAAGTGTTTCCATCATGCTAGCAACAGTTCACAGACCAACAAACAAACCATAAGCAGAACTTTCTTACTGCTATAAGGTTTTAGAATAGTTCAATGAACGTATGCTCATCCTTCTCCCCGTGTGTTAGGAAATTAACAGTTACAAAAATAAAGACAAAGGAAAAAAAAGCCAACCACACCTACATCATCTACACAGTCAACACCTGCAAGACCTTCTCAAGCAGGCAAGTAACATGAGAAGTATAGTACACTGTAAATAGAAATACCATGTAGCCAGATTTACATAATTTTCCCCTCAAAAACTTACTTGCTGTTGAACAGAAACAGTATTTACAGGTGCTAATATCTAATCTGACATTTTGCAGCCTTGGTCAAGTAACAGTATATCTAGCACATCTATTTATAAGTATTAAAACAATTTCTGACCTCAGAGAATTCGTTTCTGTAACAATATAAAGAAAGTTATTCTTCATTTGTCTCTGCAACTTTAGACCGTATTTTTAAGTGTCAGCTAGCTCTTTAAAGAGCACACAGTAAAAATCATTTAAGTGAAGCAATCCAGACAAAGGATTTAACCACAGAGATGTAAAAATAAAATGTTTACATGCTGCATGTCTCCAGAAGGAAGGAAGTCTTTCTGTATTCAGCAAGTAACACTAAGGAGTCCCAAGCAAAACATTCAGAAGATTCTCTTGGATTTTTCCTGAAGTTGGTCCTTTATAGTCTTAAAAAGTTACCAGTACACTTTAAAGCTAAATATCAGGCAAGAACCCCACCACAAGAGCCTTCCTCACTTCAGTGCCACATGCTGATGGTAAGGGTTGCAGGAGGAAAAGGAAAGGTATGTTTGGTTGGTGCTTTTTTTTTTTTTGGGGGGGGGGGGGGGGGAGGTGTGTGCAAAAAAAGCTTGGTATGATGAACAGCTTTGAGTAGGGAAATTAAATATAAAACTAATTTAGCCCTGGTAGATTTTCCTAAGTGAACAGGCCTATTTAAGACAACTTAATGCAGCAATGAAGTCTGTAAACCAACAAATTTATGAGACTTTCACACCAGAGCAGAAAGAAGTATGCAAGAACTGATACAATGCTTTTCCAAGCGAAAACTGCTAACAATAAGCAGATATCCAACATGGGGGGGGGGGGGGCTGGAACCAACTCAAGCACCAGAAAACAGTATTGAGTAACATACCTATCAAGACTTAAAAAGTAAATACAACCTTCGTCTCCATCCCTCAGTTGAGACCCTGAAGTGCTCTGAGCACACACAGCAAGCCAGACCCAGGAGGCAGCTACGTGGCCCATTAACAGGTTTTAGGCCAGCAGAGCTGCACAGCCTCCAGACCAAAGCCCTCTCACGCTGCCTGTCTTGGATCACATGGAAATGAACTCCCCCGCCCGCCTACTGGTGTCATGAAAACAGCCTCAGAAATGCAGAAAATGGACACCAATAAGAAGCTTAAGCAAAAGTTATCTTTCTTTCCTGATCCCAGGATGTCTTGGACACTGGATGGTGTCAGTGATGTGAAGTCACATCCAGCTGTCTTCCGTGCTATAATACCACATACTAAAGGATCCCCCCCGACTGCCAGGTCCTGATTGCCATGTCAAAAATTAGAAAGCACTTTCCAAAGAGCCAGCCTTCCACAGCTTCTGTACCAAACACCTTTCTCCTAATGGAACAAATGACTAAAAAAAGGTGAAAAATGTCTTTTCCACCAACAAGTAGCAGGCAGAAGGCTGCGGGGGGCGGAAGAAGAGGAGAAGAAGATTAAAGTCTGCTTCAAGTTTTATGTCATTCTAGGTAGTAAGATGGAGCAGTACCACGCAAAAGCACGTAATAAGGTTATCTGTAGAAAAGTCATGCACATAAAAAGAAAAATTCCAAATGCAAGTACAGAATGACAGCCTGAGAGGTAACCAGCACTACTCAGCAGTGGGGTGGGACTGACTACATGTTTAGACTATAAAACACAGATCACCAAAACAAACAAGATGACAAAGTCATTGCTCCACTTGGGCAGTAATCAGGTGTACCATGGCTGACACCATGTCCTCTCCCCATTCCAAGCAATATAAATTAGGACTATTTGGTTATTACATACTAAATTAACACCTACTGCTCAGGAAATCCCTGAGCTGCAAATTCTTAGAAGCTGCAAAAGCATCACTATGTGCTTGCCCTATTTAACACTCTTCTGTCATCTAGCACTGGTCACCGCCACAAACAGGAAGAAAACAAGATGGACCTCTTGTCTGACTGTAACAACTACTCTTATGTTTCATCAACCAACACGGGTTTACGGAATATGGCTCCCAAACGTTATTTTCTATTTTGCAAGCGTGTCAGTTTGGTTGATAAAAGTAGTTCTGACCATTTAATAGTCCTCTCTGGAGCAATGGTAGCACACCGTACTGAATCAGTACGCTACAGTAGAAAGCTAGTATGGCAAACATCAAATAAATTAATCTCTTGAAAACAGTTTTCTGCAATATCACTGAAAAGTCTCCAGGTAATACAGTGATTGCAGAAAGTAAATTCCCTTACAGCAGACCATTATTATTTCATGATATAACAACACTGATATAGACAATGGCCTATATCTAAATTTTGGTATAAGCTAGACTGCAACAAGGTTGAAGCAGGACGAGGACAATTACCAAAGACAAGATAGTGGCAACAACATCAGAAGGTTAAAGATCAATACCCACCAACATCTAATATTCAGAATTAAACACATACTGCATAGGGAGGTAAAATGACTTGCCTATCTTCTTCACTGTACAGAAACGGTAAGCGGATATTTCGGTTCTGGTTTTAAGAAAGCACAGCAGATTTCATACAGGAGAACGAGGACAAAGCAGCAGCTGTTGTCTACATAGGCTTTAGTAAGGCTTTTGACACTGTCTCCTGTAACATCCTCACAGAGAAGCTCATGAAGTACGGATGCATGAGCAGACAGTGAAATGAACTGAAAACAGGCTGAATGGCCAGGCCCAGAGTGTGGTGATCAGCAGCATGAAGTCTAGTTGGAGGCCAGTGACTAGCAGTGTACCCCAGGGCTCAACACCAGGTCCAGTCCTGTTCAAGATCTTCATTAATGATACAGATGAGGGAGCAGAGTCCACCCTCAGCAAGCTTGCAGATGACACCAAACTGGGAGTAGTTGATATGCCAGAGGATCATGCTGCCATTCACAGCNTGTCTCCTGTAACATCCTCACAGAGAAGCTCATGAAGTACGGATGCATGAGCAGACAGTGAAATGAACTGAAAACAGGCTGAATGGCCAGGCCCAGAGTGTGGTGATCAGCAGCATGAAGTCTAGTTGGAGGCCAGTGACTAGCAGTGTACCCCAGGGCTCAACACCAGGTCCAGTCCTGTTCAACATCTTCATTAATGATACAGATGAGGGAGCAGAGTCCACCCTCAGCAAGCTTGCAGATGACACCAAACTGGGAGTAGTTGATATGCCAGAGGATCATGCTGCCATTCACAGCACTGAAACCTCATGAAGTTCAACAAGGGGTAGCACCAAGTCTGTACCTGGGAGCAGTATATTCTGGGAACTGCCCAGCTAGAAAGCATCTTGGCAAAAAAGGACCTGGGAGCCCTGGCGGACACCAGGTTGAACATGAGCCAGCACGCCTTGCTGTAAAGAAGCTGAATGGTATCCTGGGCTACATTAGACAACTTATCGCCAGCAGGCTGAGACAATCCTTCCCTTTATTCAGCACTGGTGAGGCCACATCTGGAGTTCTATGTCCAGCTCTGGGCTCTCCAGTTCAAGAGAGACATGGACGTACCGGAGAGAGTCCTGCAAAAGGCCACAAAGATGATTAAGGGACTGGAGCACCTCTCAAATGAGGAAAGGCTGAGAGGACTGTTCGGCCTGGGGAAGAGAAGGCTCTGGGCGGGATCTTATTAACATATATAAACACCTAAAGGGAGGGAGTAAAGAGGATGGAACCCGGCTCTTTTCAGTTGTGCCCAGTGAAAGGACACAGGCAATGGGCACAAACTCAACCATAGCAGGTTCCCTCTGAACGTCAGGAAACACTGTTTTACTGTGAGGGTGACTAAGCACTGGTACAGGTTGCCCAAGGAGGTTGTGGAGTCTCTGCCCTCGGAGGTTATTCAAAAGCTGTCTGAATACAGTCCTGGGCAGACAGCTCTAGATGGCCCTGCTTAGGCATGGGAGTTGGACCAGATGACCTCCAGAGGTCCCTTCCAACCTCAGCCATCCTGTGATTCTGACAGGTTGTTGCTTTCAGGACATGATCCCAACACATTTGACTTGGAGAGACAGCAACGAAAGGATGGAGGTTTTTCCACTGAAAAGCTAAGACACATTTTGCTATAGAATCCCTGTAAGGGCAGTGGCTTAGGAAAAAAGTTACACCAAGGAGACAGGGAAGTGTCTGAGAAGTATTATTTAGACATTGAGTAAAAATATTCATGGGTACTAAAATATCCAGATTAAAGTACTCTGTTTCCCTAGCAGGAACAGAATCCCTCCAGCAAGACCACTGGACAGCCTGTAGGACTTGTGGAACATAGCATTAGGTTTGCCAGAGCTAGATGCCTCTGATTAACAGTGAATTTCTAGGCTGGCTGACTGGTTCCTCTAGTTCAAAATCTACTTAGACCCTTCCTTCAGAACTGTAATTTAAATGACACTGAAAACATGACTTTCTGAATGACAATTAAAAAAATAAAAAAACAAACCACCAAACCCACAGTGCAAAGCACAGCCATAACCCACCTCAAGAGGAATATAAAGTCAGTCACGCTTTTTAAATAANGGGGAGAGTTTTAACGAAAAGTATGAGTATAAACAGAAAGAAATCATGAACAGTATGATCCTGACAGGACTAGCACATAGCAGTTACAGCACACCTACACATGCTATTTAGCACAATATCCAGAAAATTTGGTAGTAAAGTAGATCTACAGCTACAGGTTGCCTAAATGCCTAGTGGTGTTTCTGTGGTAAAAAAGAAAAATACACTCCAGGAGAATGAGTCAGCCTCCATCTGATGTTACGCTATGACAGTAGACTTCCAACTGTATCAGTCGCAGAATCAGGTAATACAAGACAGAAATCTGTTCTTTAGTATATAGAATGCATCAAATAATCATTCTGTGTTCCCAGATTCTGTTCAACAGCACAAAGTCCTTGTAGCTGCAAAGAATTTGTTTAACATTTAGCAGGATATTTCTTTAGCCAGAAGACCACTAAAAGCTAAACAACTGGATCACGCAACTCAGATGTGTGCAAGTTCCAAATCTTAAAACAATGACAGTTGTAAGGTATTTAGCTATCCATCATTTCAGTAAGTGTATACTTCTGTGATAGTAAAAGGTAAAAAAAATGAGAACTTAGAACCCCATGGTTATCTTCAAGGATATTTGAAAAATACTCATATGAAATAACATGAGCTATTACTACTATATTGAGCTATGAATGCTAGCTATCAAAATTTAGCTAGGAAGCTGTACACTTGTTTGACTAGAACAAGTGAAACTTAAAAGACCACATTTAGACAAAGGGGGGGAAACTTCCTTTTCTTTTGTTGTCAGTGTTTGCTGTAGTAATTCCACTACAAAAAAAAAAAAAGTTATCAAAATAAATATCCAGTCATTGTAAAATCTTAAAACCTTTTTGTGTCCCATAGTGACAAATTGTTAAAGCTCCTTCAAAGAGTTAATTATAAGCTACCAGGCAGGCTGTGTATTTACCAGCACAACAGCTTAAAGCCAGGAGATCCAGGTCCTGGTCCCAGCCGAGGCTACTGTGGGAACTCAAATCATAATCTCCCCACCATTCTCCCTTTCGCTCTTGCTCTAAGCTTTTGGAAGGCATGACCACATGTGCAAAGACGGAAAACAGCCTTTGATTACAGCATTCAAATGCTACCAAAATATATTAAAAAGTAAGAAGTGTCATGTTATTAAATACTTTGTGTCTTGTCTGGGAAAAAGAAACAGTGTATTTTGTACAAGTGATTTGAGTGAAAAGAAAGCACAAACAAGACACTGAATTCGAACTGCTTTGCAATGAAACCCAGCATGCTTATTCACATGCTGAATTAGTTTTAGCAATAGGGGAAGACCATTTAGCAGGTCCAGTCCTTCACTTGCCAATTCCTCCAATTCCAAGGCTTGAAGTTTTTAACAAAAACTCAGATATCATAGTATTATTAGCTGCTTGTCGCTTTTTCAAACTTCTCAAAAACTGCCTCTTGATCCCATGGACTGACTCCTTCACGCTGCACTGCCTTGCACTAAACATGGACCTTCAAAACCTTCCTCTCAGACACTGTATCTTTGATTTAGGTAGGAACAGAATGAGGCCTGGAATAGGGAATAGAGAGCAAGCACCATGCCAGAAAAAGCAGCAGCCAAATTGCTTTGTCAGATGCACACTGCAGGCCAAATAACCGAAAAGAAACCCCAGCTTTTGAGGTGCACAGCTCATCACAATACTTTTTTGCATTGCCGAAAAACAGATTCTCTTTTCCATCTGTCTGTACCATAGCCACACACCTCCAGGTGCTTCCCCTCAGCATAACGAGTATTTTGGTTCATCTACAAGAGCTCATGAAGCAGCACGCGGCTCACCTCCTGCTCCACGCTTTGCCTACAGCCATACTATTTCAGGTAACAATCTTGCCAGATACAGATTCTGCACCACAAGGGAAAGAAACAAAGCTGTGGCCATTTCAGCAACAGCCTGTTACCCCCATGACCCCCCCTCAAGAGCAGGGCAATCCCAGCCAGATTACATCCTGCCTGCCCAATCTGCCCTGGAAGGATGACAAGATGCTACCATTTGTGTCACCCAAATGTTTTATTAAGTACCTTTAAATCTCTGCTCTGAAGACAGATACAGTTTGCCAAAGTCAGCAAACAACATAAATAATGCCTTAAAAAAAAAAGAAAGAAAAGAAAAAGAGAGAGAAGGAAAACTGCTGCTACTGATGTACTAAATGTGTTCAAAGCTGAAGAAAAGAGTTTCAGCAACCTAAGAAAGAGATTTTCATTAAAGGTCAGACAACAATAACTCAGTTATATTACAAGGAAAAACAATATAAAATTGATTAAAAGCCATAAATCCTCTTTAGAAGAACACTTCTTCATATTTACCAGAAAGAGAAAAAAACCACAGCTCTGATTTTGAGGCTGGATAGAGAACAGCAAAACTTCAGACCATAAATGAAAGAATAAGCACTGAGACACATTTAAGAAAATTAATTTTGCAAGACAAATGAGAAATTAAAATGACACCACCCTTATTGAAGGAAGTCACAAACCCCAATGACTTCAAATGACAACAGTATAAGGCCTACAGCTCTCATTCAACTGCATTCACATGGGTAAGGATTTATTTTCCAGCTAAGTTTTTGGTAAAAAGCACTGTAGCACAAGCATTTGCCCATATGCCAGACTCCACACTGGAAACTATATAGTGAAATTACTATTTTTAGTAGAATCTAGAGATGCCAATCAAGATCCATGTCATTGTATTGGAACTACCTACGTATATAGAGATATACGATCCCAAAGATGAAAAAGGTGAGCTTGAGGAAACCTTATGGAGAATAGAGAATGAAGCATAACGAAAGACTGTGGGCAAATTTTAAAAATGCTGGTTTAACACAGGCTTGGCTTAAACTAGGCAACTACTATTTCTACACAGCATAAAAAAAAGACAAAAATTAGCATCCAGTTTAACTAGAGATGATGACAAACATTACAGAAAGTAATACCATCAAGCACTGTGTACAGAGCACAGAGTTTCTTTCTGGGCTATTTACTAAGGAGCAGGCAAACTACAGCTGCATGGGTATAATCACCCTAGATTACACACAGTATTCCCAACTGTCCACAATACCGACTACTTTCAGTACAAAGGAAAAAAAAAAACCCCAACCAAGCAAAAAACACAGCTCCTTGAATGGGGGGCAGTTGCAGAAGACAAATTTCACAAGGTTATTGAAGTCTCCAGCAGCCTTCATGCTTTCATCTGTTGAGTTACACTACTGTTGTCACAAATTAAATTGGCAGACCTCACAGCTGGCAATAAAACAACAGTGAGATGCTCCAACACAGTTAATGTCCAAAATAGTACTAATCATGTCAATGTTTTCCAAGTTTTTCATTCTGCATTCTTTAATAAAACAATGTAATAATAAAGTAATGTTAAATTAAAGCAGTAATGTAAGGGACCGAAGCCACTTTGGGGCATCTTTCCTGATAAAAGGTAGTAACCAGTTTAATCAAGAAAAGCTGTCCAAAACAAAGTTACAGAAAATACACATTTCATCTCCATTGTGGATGTAAACAATTCAAGAAATTGCTAAGAGACATCTTACAGCCTAACACCAACAGACTTGGGGCTACAAAACCGGCCAAGGAGACACACCAGAAGATGCTATGTTAAAAATCACCTTTAGAACTGCAACAAAAGTCACGCTGGGGCATTACAAAAGGGTGGCAAATGAACATTCAAAACTCTTCTGTACCAACGTGGATTAGTACTGTAAAACACACTGCACCTTAAGGCACAGTAGCTAAGGTTTGCTGGAAAATGGGGTGAAGCATATTTATTGTGGGAACTTTCCCTGACACACGCTGGCAGCAGCAACGAAACTTGTGAGAGGAAGACAAAATTTTCAAAGATAGCAAATTCCATAGTTACGTCGCTCCTCAATTGGATCCAAACTGGCAGTTTTACATAAATGTAGATGACCACTGCGCCCACCTTACTCCTTTCTATTCAGTGTGAAGTGTTTAGAATAGGCAAACTTCATACCTTTGTCTTGGTCAAGTGCGACATTTTCTATCTCACAGGTAACAAAAAGCTCTCTATATTGAAACAAAATAGTTACTTTTCCTTGGAGGGGAAGGGTAAGAGAAAAGGAAGCATTGTTGGTTGACTGTTTTTTTTTTTTTTTTTAAGCACAGAAAGACTTTAAAAAGTAGACTACAGAATTTATTATCAAAATAGTTATATGCCAGAAAGAGAAAAGAACTGAGATCTGAAACCTGGATAATTAGTGCTGTAGTGGACTAACTAGTCCTGTGACCACCTTCATTTAAACTGACAGGCCCACAGTTTTGGGCAAAATACATATGCACCTTGAAAATTATATTTGCACACTTATTTCAGTATTTTTTCTCCTAACCGTTCCTCCCAATTTAGAATTCTCCAGCCACTACAACTATGCCTTGTCCCCATGTTTTCTCTAGGGCACATACAGACTCCAACTACTGCAGTCCTCTATGTGAAGTTGTTAACTAAGACAAATCCTTAGTGGACGTCGCTGAATTCAAGCTTTAAAAAAATGTTTGTGCAACTGAAAAGCACAAGTCATTTTTGTAAATGGTTTTCTTCTACATAAGTGGCTGTTGAATTGATGCAGGAAAATACAAAACAGCAGCTTTTACAGGGAGCATCTTGCAAATTTAACTATGTAGATTGCTGTTACTGTCATCACTACAAAAGCTACCTTGAAACCCCTTCTCCTTCTTTACGTAATTTTCAAATACATACTACCATCTATTTCATTTAAGTTACAAACAATTAACCATGCCATAACTGTAAAAATGCAGCTATAACACACTGCAGAGCTTGCCATGCTTAGGTACACCCTTGGTTGTTCTTCTCGAGCGTTAAGTAATTTTTCAACTAAATGTAATTGCATACTGAACAATTATCTAGTTAAACTTCAGATAATTTAAGAAAAAAAGTGTCATAACCCTTACATCTATTTTATGGTTCAGCTACAAATTTTTGACAAATATCTTTTTACAAAAGTATCTTACATGAAAACTAGAACATTTAATAAACACATACTTGCACCAAAATTACTTTAAAAGTATGTTATTTGTTATAGATTTTTAACTTTTAGCAAGAATTAGCACATAAATATCATTGACTGATACCTTACGGTTCTTGGGATTAAAAAAAGTTGTTTTCTGACAGCTCTGACTTGCATTGCCAACCTTAAAATATGGGCATTAACCTCTTATTCCATTAATCTTATTTCATCATTGGCCTAACAACAAATATGCTCAAACCTCATATATAACTTGAGAAGGAAAAGAAGAGGCAACATTTATGCCCCAATTACTATTTTACTAAATTTCTTGTGACAGGTCACAACTACTCTCATAGCTCGGATCACATTCACAGTAAAGTTTCACATTACAGTAGCCAAAATAAACTTGCTGCTTTCAAAATGGAAGGAACTCAACCCTGCTTTCTCTTCCCCGTTCTTCACTCACAACTCTCCCTCCTGCAGCACTTTTCAAAATCACCCCCTTTTTATCCATCAACTCTAACCCTCACCCAACCAGAAGGTAAACCAGTTCACCGTCCTAATCCACAAAACTGTATTTAATTCACTTTACCAGGATTAGCTTTGTATCATTTTAACAAATAAACTCAGTTTACTGATCAGACACTTAAAGTTAGTGCAAGGTAAGAAGTGGGGAAAACAAACCTCCCTCCTTAAGAAGAGAGCAATTACTTTGACTTACAACATCTCAGGAAAGTTTCAGCAAGAACATTCACAGACAATTACATACATACTCTCTAAAAAGCAATGTCTGGGACGTAGCAAACAACTGTAACCAGAAGAGGACCCTGGCGGAGCAAAGTCCAAAAAGGCCTAGACTATTGGCCTGTGTATAAGTAACCTTTTACATTCAACTGATGCTTATGTGCAAGTTCTGATGCTTAACTTCCCAAATTACCATCCTTGAGTAACAACACTGAAATAAGATCAAATCTTAATGCACTGTTTCTCAATGTACGAATCCTATAATGGTCTGTAGAACCACAGTGGTTGTGCAAACCTTTTGATCCCGCTAAAACATTTTATTTTAATAAAGTGTTTCCAACTAAGAGTCTGATGATAATGCCATTCCCTCACTCTCTTCTAAAAAAAAACCAATTTAAATTTTGTTACACTTTCAAGAAATTAATCCTAAAAACAAAGTCAACACTTCTCCCCTTACTAAAGTCTCATCAAGCAACTCTAACTCAGGGAATTAAAGTACTACATCAGCAACGGTTTCCCTGTAATTAAACCATCTATTCCTGTTTGAGGCAGGCTAACTTCACTTCAGCTAAAGTAGATTAGGAAACAGTTTAAAGTGCACCAAAAAAAATCACTTGAGCTAAAAGAAGTGCTGTATTATCTGCACACAACTTGCAGGTTTCCTATTTAAGAACAAGTCAGTCAATCCCTCCTTCCCCCCAACTTTGAGCAGCAAGGCAGATTCCGTGTGAGTAACTGCAGGGAAGTCCATGCTCCGTCTGCCCTCCTCCGCGCAAGAGGACAGGTACACTCCCAGCACACCCGCGGACGTAGAAGAGGGAGTTCAGGGCTAAGCAAACACTTGCATTATCGGGAACTCTCTCTCCCTCTCCGTGCGTGGCTCCCGCAGACATGCGGGGCCAGGACACCAGCTCCACATCCCCGCTGGCTCCCTACACAGAGGCATACCACACCCTACGCCAGCTCCTTCCAGCAACATCTGCTTGGGATTTTTAACAGATTTGCTCATCAGTAAATGCAAAGGAGGGGGAGGTAACAAAATCTGCCGGAGCAGCAGCCCACATATCCACTGATCTCTTGCCTATTACCTTGAAATGATGTTTTCATGTGCATAACCTATGAGATACACAGGCACAGACTAAAAGGGTATGTTCCTGCTAGGTACTTTTTCCACAGAAACTGATTATCAGAGGACATAAACAATGCAGGCGATGTAACATATACTAGTTAATTTCTCAGTTCAGGCATGGCCTAAAGTGAGTAATATTTGAGTAATAGAGAAAGGCACTGAATATAATATCAAGAAAACACAAACTCATGTAAGAGCGAGATAATTCTTTCTTCCACCTAAGCTGACTGTACATAAATACTGAAGCTTCAAATTAACTTTTCCTGGTCACATTACTTGTTTCAAAAAGCTTACTGCAAAAACTTAATACATACCACTTCTTAACACTCATCTTATTCAGAATACTCTATTTAACCATATTCATTACGACTCATCTTCAAAAGGAGAGGAAAGAAAGCACATCAATGTTGTGTCGACGACCATTTCAAAAACAACATCTTAACCTATGCTAGAACTTAAGTGACTCAGCTGACAAGAATTTTCTTGGTATAAGGTAAAAACAAAGGCAGAGACTTGAGACGAATCCCGTCCCTGAAAGTTAGTTCACGTATGGAAGGCCATTCATGTAAGGTGAAAGACTCCCCTTCCCGTTCCAGAGAGTAGCAAGTTAAACTGCTTCTGGGAGGTTTCATAACAGCCAAGAAATGGTTATTTGTCACGGTTACACCCACTTCCTAACCCAACATAAAATTAAGAAATATACTAAAAAGGATTTACTAAGATTGATTTATCTATGAAATGTTGTGTCAAACTTCTTTGGCAGACCACAGAGTCTCTAACCCAGAAACATACATGAAACAGGTGGATAATCAACAAAATAGATGTCACATCCACTGCAACAGAAACTGGGCATCTCTGTTTCAAAGATTAAAGCCAGTAATCATTTACATCCCAAATACATTCTGGAGTTGTTTCTCAAAGAGCAGGCCATACCCAATTCTTCTCCAGTTAAACTTCGCATATTCAGTTTGCAGAGAACAAATTGCTTAGGGGAAAAATTCCAACTTAGCTATCTTCCCAAATAAACTTACTGAAGAAAGCTTAATTACCTCAGTTCATCCTAAACAAAAAATTAGCCTACTATCAATTTCAAAAAATTAATCCTAACACAACCTCAAAAGTAAATATAGCCTTGTCCTCTATGAGCTTTCTTCAGTGCAAATAGCTTCCAGACAGCTGAGTGAATACCATGAACAAGTCAACACTGCCTCAACTTATTTGAGAGGTCTAATAACTACCATCAAGGTACAATACTAACTAGCATTTTCAAAAACACTAGTTAAGAAGTACTTTCCGATGTTGTGTAGGCATGCTCAGGAGTTTTCACAATTATTTGCTGGAAGTTACTTTTACAGTTTACAGTTAATTCTTCCTTTTTTCTTCAAAGTGTTTCACCGTTCTTCAAGTTGTTACATGAGTAAGAGGAATAACAAATAACACAGAAAATCTAAGAAAACCTGTAAAACAGTGGCATTAAACCAAACTGATAAAACCCCTACTTCCTCACATTTTGGAGACTGCTTAAGAGCAGAGCAATACTTCAGGAGAAGGATGTTCTCCAAACACACTTCACCTTTGCACATCTACATTGATTATTCAGCATAATATATCAAATACTTTATTATAAAAATTCAAAACTGTCATGTATCCTGAACACACAGGGATTGCACCAATAATTCCCTTGTGGTTTAAAATGCGATTATCCCTTAGATGCAGAACATAGATCCATTACTGAAAACAACACAATTGATCATGTTCTATGCACACTACAAGTGAAGGCAGAATTATGGTCCCAAAATCAGATTTTGAGAAGCAATTATAATTCAGAATGCAGACAGAAAAAACCTAACTTGGGCTACTGACCCCCTGCAGTGCAGACTCCGAAAAGCCTATAAAGTATGAGAGGGGAAAGAAACATCATAGATACATGAGATGTTCCAAGATCCTAACTTACATGTGCATGTATATACGAATTTATTAAGCTATCTAGATCCTGATCTATATTGACAGAGCAGTAATAAGCAGCAATGCTACTGATAAAATTGAACTGTCATTTCCAGCACGTATGTGTGTGTGCCTCAACCCTATTTATGAATCATTCTGATTTCACTGCATTACAAGTTCTGATACACAGCTACCACACTTCTAGTAAAATTATATTTATGAAGTGGAAATTTATGACTTGCAGCTCAGATCAAGGAGCCACTCGATTTTTCAGAATAAGTCAGTACTTAACAGCACTTCTGCAGCTTTCTCCATATATTAATTACCACAGATTATGAAGTTTCCTGTATCAAATAGAAGTTGTAAGAGCTGCTGCTGGGGGGGTGCGGAAGAAAACTTTGGAAGCATTATGAAGACTGAAGTGGCAGCATATTTAATGTCAGTAAGTCGACAAAACAGGTGACATTAAAGAAAAAACAGATGAGTTCTCTCGCTCTGAGCAAAGTGTGATAATTACATGATAAATGTTTTCTAAGGGCCTATCAACATTAAAAAAACACCCCAAAAACACTGGGGTCCTTTCAAGTTCAAAGTCCTAGATCTTTCCCTAAATCAAAACAGTGCAATAACGAAGTGGAAGAACTCCTAGTACAGCATCACCTCTCAGTCTGTCACTCTTTAGAAGATGTATGCCAAATTTGAACATACTACTATGAGAAAGCAAGTCAATCCCTTAGGAATGGGCAGGCCTCCTAAGAAACAGGATCCCGTAAAATGTATTACCAAGTTCAGGAAAAAAAATACACTCCACACCAACACACTTCAGGTTTTGGACCTATTTTATCATTAGAAGTTTCATTTCCCTGTTTAAGGGTAGGGATAATGCCATTTGACAGAAATTTTATCTTTACAATGACCTATTTTCTTCCTCACAAGACCTCAAACCTCAGCTGTGCTTTAATAGAGGCATCTCAGCAAAGACTGGACTAGGAGAAGTGACCTAGCTGCAAACAAATAATAGTGGAAGTGAGCTAGATCCTGACCTGCTCTGAAACCTGGTGAGGTCAAAACCAGAAGAATGCAATCAAAAGCCCCTAATTTTTAAGATTTTTAAGTATTTAAATACTACTTACAAAAACTACACAACATTCATATACAGTGTAAAAAAATGTCGGTTTGTGCCCAGTGATGATTAAAGATCTCGATTTTTCACACAAAAATTTATAAGAAATTAAAGATGAAAAGTTACATGTTTCTTAAGAATTTCTGTATAGAAGAGCACAAGTAAATATTAGAAGCTATAGCACATAACATTAGTAATCACTACAGAACATTTGACAGCCACGCAGAATGCTGTCAAACACACACCAGGCAGCAAAGAAAATTCGGTTCCCGGGTTTATTTTCTGCCAAGAATTCCAGTTTCTCTCCAGCCTGCCATTTCCCTCCCCCAACCCAACATAAAGTTAGCCATGAGGTTTACAAGCGGCTGCGCTTGTTCCAGCTGTCATTCCCAGCCCAGCCAAGCCGCAAACAATCAGTAATCTGGAGATCGGACCTCCTTTTCCTTATTAAAGAAAAAACCCCAGACCCCTGTGTGCGCGCCGGGGAGCGCGGAGCGCACTGGCGGTAGGTGCGCGTGGAACAGCCCTGCCGTGCGGCTCCTTTATCCTCGCCCCCGCCGTTCCCTCGCACACACACACCGCGATGCCCCATCTGCATTGTCTGCCTCGCTTCGTCCCTGATTAACATGGACACGTTCTCGCTCCTCCTCGGCCAGGCATCCTCGGGAACCCCCTTCCGCGGGCCGACGCCGGGACTCCCCCGCCAGGCCGGAGTCCCCGCCGGGGTGGCGATGGGGCGGCGGGCCCGCGGCGAAGGTCGCCGCCCCCCACCCCCGCTCCCGAGGGGGAGGGGAC
>VZSF01002882.1:0-33711 GCA_013398295.1 Chionis minor | reverse complement strand
GGCTGCCGCGCCGCCGGGAGCGCTGTCCGGGCACGGGCCGCGCCGCGGCGCCCTGTGCCCTTCCGCCAGCCACCCCTGCCGCGCTGAGGCCTTGTAGCGCGTTGAACGCCTTCCTGGGCCTCGCTGGGGCGGCGCGGGCCGAGCCGTCCCCCGCCGCCGCTCGCTGACCCCGCCGGCTGCCCTGCGGCCGTACCGGGGCGCGGTGGGGGGGCTGTGACCGGCCCTTCGGCAGGGCGTGGGGCGGGGCGCGGCCTGCCGGAGCAGTTCCCGGGGTGGAAGTAGGGGAGCCCGGGGCGGGGGGGTGCGAGGCCGTGCCTGTCTCCGGAGGCCCCCAGCGGGACGGTGCGGCAGGGCTTAGCCGTCCCGGTGCTCGGGTGACTGCAGGGGAGCTTCCAGCCCACTGCCCCTCATCGCCTGCCCTGAACGGCCGGCTGCTTGCCTTGCAATTCCTCGTTACTTAAAACTTCTGCCCTCCAGCAGCCAGAATCGTCTACCCCTTTTCAGGGAGTTTGACGGTATAGCAGCACAAAAATTTACTTCTCAAGCTGGTGAAGCACTCGATACCGCTCTCGCTGCGTGCTCGCTCTTTGGAAAGGGTTTAACTGTACTGTTCCAATAGAGCGTACCTTGCAAAAAGAGCTGTTCGGAACAAATTAGCATCTCAATTTGCTGAAAGTTGAGTAACAAAGTCAATAAAACACCCATTTGTTTCTATAGAAACTCACATCTTGGCTGGGATTGTACCAAGCTTTTGATTTTATTTTTTGACTGGAATTCACTACTCTTGCAGCCTGCTCTCCGTTTTTTCAGGAAATCAGAAATTTAGAAAACCATCTTGGAATTTTTTAGCATGTGAGGAATGCTTGTGATTACATTATAACAGTACAAAAAAATTCTAGAACTTAGTTCAGTGAATTGTAATTCATTTCGGAGGCTGTGTAATCATAAACCCTTGAAATCTCGGTTTGTTCCTCCACTATCAAATCTAAGGAATTTTGCAACTTCCGTACTCTATTCCCCTTTCTTTCCTGGCTCTACAGTACAGCCGAAAGGAGCTAATCCAAGAGTCAGCTGATGTAGTTGCTTGCAGCCCAAAGATATGGGGAGTTCATGAAGTTGTTTTTTTTCAATACAGATACTATTAACTTGAAGAAATGTGGTAAAGAGAAGAAATCCGTAGTTGATGTGTTCGGGTTTCTTATTCTCAGACACTTTCCCCGTATGTTTTGTTCTGAAGTGACAGTGATATTCAAATGGGTTCAAGAATACAAGTAAGTAATTTACCTTATCCTAGAAAGAAAATCCTAACAGGTCTCTGGAAATACACAAGGCGTGGAATAGGACTCATTCTGTTCGGTAGTGAGACTGCAGTAGTTGTGCTTCTAAAAATGGGTAGAGCCATCATTTACTTTTTTTTTTTCCTGTTAGGATAGAGTTAAGAGGTTTGGGATTATTTGCTGCATTTGGTCGTACCAAAGTTTGTTAGTTTTACTCTGCTTTTTCTTTCTTGAACATAAGTGTCTATGTGTTCCCTGAAAACCTGTGTGGTGTTTATTGCAGTGAGAGATTCTTCTAAGCTGTCTTGGCCTCAGTCATTTTATCATAATCACATGCATGTTTTGCTAATCACCTGAAAAACCTTGCACCTCTATTTGATTATTTTTTTCCAGAACAAAAAAATGAATGTTTGCCTTTCACAGTCATTCCCCTTTTCCGCTGAACTGTAGGAAGATGGGCCATATGAACTGTTGCAGTGGATCTTGTTGCATCCCTGGGAATGCTTTCAAAAAATTTTGGTAGGGTTTGGGAAGTTACAGATATTTATGTTTGCTCTTGGAATCAAGATGTAGTTCTCCAAAGTGTATACGTTTCCAAATAATAATATTCAGTGGAATTCTCTTAGGAGAGAATAGGAAGAGAGATTTCCATTACTCTCTTCCTTCCACCCTTCACACGCAAGCTTTAAAAGTTAATGGGTTGTGGAAACCTGTTAGATAAAAGACAGGAAAAGAGCTTGAAAAGCCCAAAGGGGGCACTTGTCTGTTAGGGCTCAGCAGTCTGCTGCTGGCATTTCAAAGTAATCCTTTTCTGTAGCTTTATTTACATTATGACCGAACCCCAGTTTTAGCCATTGCCTACGGGTGTGCCAATGCAAACACTCAGCATAAGCAAAAATGAAAAAAACAAAAAAATTAAAATTGACTCCACTGGAACTTGTGCTTGGAGCCAGAATAAACTTGAACAGTGCAAATGTCAGCTTTTGTTCACACGAAGAGTTTATACTGCTGTCTAATCCTAAGTGTAACTAAGTGCAACTAATCCTAAGTGTAGATGAGAAGACGCAAAACCAAGTGTTCAGCTGACGATGTCGTTATTCTGATGGGTGTTTGTGACAGGGTGCAAGTTCCATCGGGCTGTCAGAAGCACCTGTACTTCTCTAAAAAGGGTGCAAGGCTGCATCTTACTGGTCGACTTCTGGAGTACCAGTAAGTGGTAACGCCTTGAATCACTGTCTTGTCCACTGATGCATTTCCTGGAAGGTGATTGCGCAGGTAACAGAGTTTGGTGGTCCTTTAATTATCTGAAATGACTCCAAATAGAACTGCTTTCTGATAGTAGAACCACTCGTTCTTACAACTTCTGGTTTTTTAAGAACTTCAAAATGAAAGATTTTTCCTAAGTCCTCTGGATTGTCTAAGTCTGTTGGAGGACAACGTCTGATACTGAAATGGTATTTAAAAATTCATATTTACCAAGTAAGTCATGGAAAAAATCAAGAACCGAACTAAATTTTCTTCCTTTACAATATGTATCTTTAAGACAGGACTTCTGTCTTGGGCCAAGAAGTTCCGTCTGCTGTGTTGCACAACTGGGTGTATAGATGGTGCTATTTTCAGGCCTACTGATAAAACAGCAGCTTCCTTATGGAGGTGCAGCTATAAATACACCAACACCCAACCAGCAGAACAAGTTCCTTGCTGGTATACTTGTCTGTGCGAGAGTTCTTGCCAGCTTGGAAATACTGTGTAAAATAGCTCCTGTGGGATCGTTCCTGTCGTGTCTGAAACTGAGTTTTGATGAGAGTCAGCATTTCCTGAAGTTTTCAGGCTGGTAGAAGTGCATGGGTTGGAAAGGACCTCTGGAGGTCATCTCATCCAGCCTCCTGCTCCACAAATGTCCAGTTCCAGTTGATCAAGAGCTTTCCCATTGGAAACAGCTTCCGAATGATGCTTGCCGGCACAGGCTTGTTCCCGACCTCTCGCTAAACTCACCGGGCAGCTGCAGGCCTGGTGGTTTGCAGGGGAGTCTGTTACTCCTCAAGGGAGGGGACGTTCTGGAGAACAGGTCTTAGGAGGAGTGGCGCTGAGAGTTGGGATTGTTTAGCCTGGAGAAGAGAAGGTTGAGGGGAGACCTTATCGCTCTCTACAACTGCCTGAAAGGAGGTTGTAGCGAGGTTGGGTTCAGTCTCTTCTCCCAGTAACAAACGACAGGACAAGAGGAAACAGCCTCGAGTTGTGCTCCAGCTGGGAGGATTGGGGCAGGAGGACTGTGAGGGACTGTGCTCTGTACCCAGAGTGGGCAGATCCTGGCAGGTGTAGCACAGGCAGCGGTGCCTGCGGCGGATGGGGCGTGCTGGAGTCGGGGAGGAGGGCCAGAGCAGAGGAAAGGCGTCAGGCAGCTAAGGAGAGCCCTGGCACTCGCGTTCCAGGCTGTTAACTCCAGACGTCAACAGAGATGACATCAGGCTGGCAGCATAAGATTGTGTTTTGCTGGGGAAGAAATGAGGCCAGCATTCCTGGAAATGTCAACAAGAATGCTGCGCAGAAAACTGCAGCTCCTAGATTATTCCCAAGGCTGAGCCGAAATTCCTGCAGTGAGCAAGGAAGAAAAGAAAAAGGTGTTTCCAGCACCTTCTGCCACAGACTGAAGCAAAGCAGGTCCCTTGCTGCCTCTTGCTCTCCTTTTGTCTAGGTATAGCGTAAGGGTAGTTTGTTTGGGACTGGGGGCATCGGGCTTTTAAACCACGTGTGTGTGTCCTGCAACACAAGCACCTGCATCGTTTGCAAGTTCAGTTAGCACTAGAAATCAGTTGGTTCCAGCTGAGGAGCACTGCGCTGCCAGCCATTTGCTCTCTGCTGTCCTGGGCTACATTTTCCCGTGCTCCTGTCCCAGGTTGTCGTAGCCTGACGGTTTTTATACCATGCTTATTTATGGCAGCTGAAACTTCATCATGATGCTGGGTATGAAGTGTTACAGAATCACAGAATCAATTAGGTTGGAAGAGACCTTTGAGATCATCGAGTCCAACCATAAACCTAACACTGCCAAAACCACCCCTAAACCATGTCCCTCAGCACCACGTCCACCCGGCTTTTAAATACCTCCAGGGATGGCGATTCCATCACTTCCCTGGGCAGCCTGTTCCAATGCTTGACAACCCTTTCTGTAAAGAAGTTTTTCCTAATATCCAACCTAAATCTCCCCTGGCACAACTTGAAGCCATTTCCTCTTGTCCTGTCGCTTGTTAGTTGGGAGAAGAGACAGACCCCCTCCTCACTACAAGCTCCTTTCAGGTAGTTGTAGAGAGTGATAAGGTCTCCCCTCAACCTTCTCCAGAGAGCTAAACAATCCCAACTGCCTCAGCCGCTTCTGATAAGACTTGTTGTCTAGACCCCTCACCAGCTCCGTTGCCCTTCTCTGGACACGCTCCAGCACCTCAATGTCCCTCCTATACTGTGGTGCCCAAAACTGAACACAGGACTCACAGTGTTGATGATCTTATTTTCTAACTTGCAGCTGGCTGGCAAGTGAAGAGGCTGCTGTAATACAAAAATTGCTTATCTTGTGCACAAAGTGATGCTGGTCTTCAAGAAGTATTGTTTAAGGGCACAAAAGAGCAGGTGGCTTAGTAAGGTTCAGAACTCATGAAAACTTGGTTCCTATGGTGTTGTTTTTTTCTTACAGGGGGTTCTTTTGTGTCTTATAGTGCACACACTGTTTCAGCCCTGTGGATTCTCCAGCAATTAAAAAAAGTTGAGCTCTGCTGGGGTCTTTCCCTTAGCTGCAGTACTAATCGGTTCTCTGGCCCCCTCTCTGATCCTTGGGTCAATTAAGCTAACAGAGACCTCTGAGACCAGAACCTCGTGTCAAAATTTGGCAGGAGACTCAGATGTTCAGAAGTTAATATGTTGAGCTAGACACTCTGACACACAGCCTGCTGGTAAAATGCTTGCCACTGCACATGGTCTGAAATATATCTGTTTAAAATCAGGCAATACTGCTGGTACCTGATCTCCCTTCCCCTTTCTTGTCTGAGCTGCTTGGCATTTGCTCTCCCTGGCTCTGCAGGGAAGGACTCCTGGGCTGGAAATTAGGATTCTGCGTATGTTTCTGCTTTATTTACTATACAGTCTGTAATATACAGGTTACTTTCTTCTGTATAGAGAAGTTGGCATGGTATGTCTGGGATCAAGGTGAGGTCTCTGCCAAGTACTCAGTGGAGTTTGTAGGTCCATGACTATCTGGCAGACTGAGATTTTGTTTTGGCAGATCCCTTGCTTGACATTGCTCCTCACCCTTGTTGTAGCCCCTTGCTTGTATCCTTCTCTTCCAGCTCCCACAGAGACGCTTCTGAACACCTTTTCCTTCTGACTAGGCATGCAGAACACCTTCTTGTTCAGGCCCAACCACAAAGTTTACGTGAAGGCTTTTGTATGCATAGACCAGACTTCTCTGCTGACAAATGCAGCTGAGCATGACAAGAGGACCTCGCCAAGCACCTGGGGCACCGTGCAGGAGCTGAACATCCTGGGAAGAGAGGTTGCGGACAGCCACCTTGTACAACTGTCCCTGGAAGGCAGTGTGGGCAGAGCTCGTGCGCACAGCGTACGTGGTGGGTGTATCTCTGAGGCTTTGTGTTGGAAGTGTCACCTGGGCAGGTGCTCCTGTACAGGCAGCTGAAAAGCAGAGTTGTGCTCATTTACATGAGAGTGGCTTCCTGTAGGCTTCTGGTAAGACACAAGAGAATTTGTTTGAACTTTAGCAACCTAAAAGGTGGGCATGTGGCCCTAGCAGGTTGTCTGGGTTCCCTGAGGAATTGCCTTCTCCTGCTCACCTGTCTGCAGGCTTCTAAGGGAGTCCAGATGATCAACTGGGATAAAAAAGGGTTTTTATTTCCCCTGCTAGTTCCATTTGATTGGCTTGATTACTCTTGCCTTAACTGTATTTACCTTCAAAAGTGCTAGTTTTGACAAAAAATCACCTTTATATATTGCGAGGGTGAACTGCATTCGCAGCAACAGTTCTGTATGGCCTTGATTCATGTACTGCCTTCCGAAGTCGTGCAGAGTAAATTTGTTTCTGGCAGGGAAAGGAGTGGAGACCTTTCATGGCAAGAGCAAGTGAATTGTTCCACGGACTCCAGTGAGGTCAGGATTTACCTTTCTGTGTAGTAGCCTGCTCTCTAGCTGCTGTTCCTCTGCCATCACTTGGCCACCTATCATGGACAGCTTTGTGGAATATAGAAAGAAATAGCAGATAGTTCTTGCATTTGGTTTTAATTCCACCTGAAAAATTATTAAAATGCAAAAAATTCAAGACGAGCCAACAGTAGCATAACGCAGCAGGTGCTGAATATCCAAGGATCCGCAGTGCTGGCTTTTGAGGGGGTTTGTGTTGGTCAGCCCTAGGTGTTCCTCATGGACTGAACATCCACAGCTTCCCCGGAGACTGTGCTGCATGTCGGGAGCGCAGGTTTCCCTTTGGTTTCACCCCAGAGGAGGCCAGATTGTGCGCTCTCAGGCTGCTCCGCAACATGAACCGGAGGGTGGTAAGAGAGACACAAGTTTTGAGCCAAAACTGGTGATTTGAATGATAACACAGGCACACAGAGAGAAAACTGAGCTGCTCGTGAAACTGCTCCCAAGCCGCCTCTATTTACAGCTGGCATTTTAAGCAAACCAGAGGCTGTGTCATTTGAGAATCGATAAACGGTGGCTGCTCAGGAGAAATTTGGCCTGTGCAGAATGAGTGTACACAGAGGCTGCAAATTCACCATCCCTACTGAAATAGCTCTTCCACGTTTCAGCAGCCAGAGGCTTCCAGCACGGGCATTCCAGCACCGTTTCGAACACAGCTCTCCAGGAGTGACAACATTCTCATCTCTTGGACCCCGCCATTCCCTTTAAACAGTAGGGTTTGCTTTCAGGACATTTCTCACCGTTCTGGTGAAAATCTTGTGAGCTTTTTTTCTTCTTTGTTTTTCCCCCTTTAAATCACTAAGGACATTTACATAGAACTGGATGGCTGTGTTTTAACTGTTCCTCCATGTGCCTGTAGCATATTCCCAAGCTGAGAACAAAATTGCAGCGGGTCATCACAGCCAGTTGCAGAAGGGATTAAATGTCAAAAAAAAAAAAAAAAAAAAGACTTCAAGTGAAGAGAAGCAGCTCTAACAGATGAAATAAAGTTTTAGGATTTTTATAGTGATGGAGCTTCAGTGCTGAAAGGGAGAAGAAAAAGATGCAGCGGAGGCAGTGGTCAATAGGGGTTGTAGTACGCAGGGAACTGCTTCAGTAGTTAACATTTAGCTTTAGTGAAACTAATGGAGGAAAGAAAATGTGAATAAATAGTCTGGGAGGTTTTTTTCCATTGCAGTGTAAGAGGAAAGGGACACAGTTAACTGATGGATGAGTGTTTTATTGCGAGTAACAGCAGTCGCAAGACTTGTCTGTTGTATGCGCCCATGTATGTGTTGGTGCGTGTATTTATATAGATAGATAGGCAGTTAACATGAAACTGCAGGCAGGTTTGCAATTACAGAATAATTTGCTACTAACTGAACATACAGGTGGTTTCACTTGCAATGAATGTTGCCTACTGCTATACACCGAGGTGGCCTGGGGTGTTTGTAAATTTACCAGGCTTTTAATCATTTGGGCTGAAACGTTTAATACTGCATACCTGCCTTTGTCTAATTTTTAACAGAAGTGTCAAGTAAAAGGTTTAGCTGTTGAAAAAGGCAAAGATAGAAAAAGATGGTCCTAAATCATCTTTGAAACATTTTATTGAAAATTGTGATGCCACTACAGCCTGAAGCAGGGCACTCAGTATATGATCGCTCGCAGGAAACTTCAAACTTCACCTGAATTTGGTTTATGAGCCATGGGCAAAAGAAAAACTGAATTAAACATGCCAGGCAGAAACTTGTTGACAGATGTGTTCACTCAGGATTATGTACCTACACTTGTCCTTTTCCCCGTACAGCTTGTACAAGCTACCTAGACCCACCTAGACTTGCCTAAAGCTTTCCCTGACGTGGTGCCTTCCAGCTGGCAGGGGAGGAGGCGGAGAGCCCTCCTGCCCCTTGGCTGCTCCTCTGGGCAGAGCGCCTGCTGGGCATGCTGCCGGGGGGAGCTGGCGTCCAGTGGGAAATGTCTTCTGGTGTCACCTACCTTTTGGGACTGCAAAGTCAAAAGCACAAGTATGTTTGGGGTGGGGGGGGATGTCCCACTTAGAAATGCAGTAAATTTTTAATGCGGTAGTACGTGAGGCACCGGGGTGGGAGTTCAGCTAGGCTTCAGTCATAACAACAGGTGATTTTACTGTTAAATGCATATCTTATCCATTTGGCTTCCTGTTTCCTAAGTTTTGTTCCACTGCTCTGATAAACTATGATTTAAAACACGCTGAAGTTCCAGTTCAGGCTAATAGCCCCTTCTCCTACACTGAAACCCATCACTGCAAGTAGAAGACCCTGTGCTTTGTATCTGTCCCCTGAGATGAGGGAGAGAAGAGCTGAGAGATCCGAGGCTCAGACCACAGAGGCAGACTCAGAGGCTGTCTCCTGAACTTGGAGTGGGAATCGCATCCCAACAGCAGATCCCTGAATTTAGGTGTCTAACCTCCCAGTCTAGTCAGTGGAGACTTAGTTACGGCAGTTGATGGAGCTGGGAGTGTGATTCAGGTGACAAAACGTGGATATCCATCCTCTGCCGAGCTGAATCCCTCATGGAAGCGGGAGGTGGGACTCCAAGCTCATACCGGTGTGTCGACACCTCTGGGTACACATCTGCAGCCTGGAGGTGAGCCAGGGATCCCCTGCTGACAGGGATTCAGCCTCCGGCTGCTGCCGTTGTTTCTCCAGCTTAATGAAGCGGGCCGGCCGGACCCCCCTGGCAAAGGCTGGAGCTGCTGAGCCCTCCAGATGGTCTGAGCGAGTGTAGGCCAGCTTCAGCCCCTCTGAGTGGGACGGGTGAGGGTGTTAGACCTTATTTAGGGTAGTCAAAATGGCACCGGGAAAGAACACCCAAAGCTCTGGAATAAAGAAACAACATCGCTCTGTTAAATTTATTTTTACAACCTCAATTGGCGAGTTCAGACAAATACATTTAACCAAGCCTTTTTAGTATATGAAACATTAATATCTACCACTTATTTTTGAAGCTGTGTTTTAGATTTTATTTTCGAGACAAAGGAGTCATTTAAAATTATGCAAATGAGCTGCCAAACGCAAGGCATTATGCAGATTTGTGGAGGCAGGCAGCAGAGTGTTAACCCTGGGCGCTGCGGCTCGCTGCGGAGAGAGCGCCACCACCACAGCACCGCGTGAAGTCGTTTCAGCCCTTGCGCTCTTTAATTACAGGGCGCTTGTGGCAGGGCCGGAGGTGTGAGGCCAACCCTCCTGCACACACCAGACTACCAGCTGGGCTTAGGTTGATGGAGGAGGTGTATTTTGCCCCCGGGTTCACCTCGCAGTCCTGTCTGGCGCAAGGTGTACCTGAATCCAGCCTGGGCGTCTCGGGAAAGATGAGCGTCGTGGCTGTCGGATGATGTTTCATGCGAGTTGTTTCCAGAGTATTTGAAGGGATTGTCACAGGAGAAATATTAAATCGCTTTTCAAATGTCAGCAGTGCAGTAACACTTTAAAAAACAATTGACACTGTCAGCTAAAAGTCCTTCTAGCTCGCTGTGCTGGCTGGTGCACACAAGACGCGGTAGCAGCCTTGACTTTCTGGAGAGGAAGGCTGTTAAAAGAGCTACATGTCGTGCTAATTTGTGGGTTCAATAGCTCATTATCCCACCCAGCTATAAAGGTGGTGGGAGTACCTCTCAGCCAGGAACAGATGGGTTTTGATAGAAATCCAAGGCTTGATCTGCTCTGGAAGTTTGCCCTGATCTCTGCAACCCATGCCAACAGCTGACATAGCCGCATTGGTGCAAACACGAGCGCTGAGCAAGAAATCCGATGGTTTATGGCAGTGCAGTGTAGCAAATGGCAGGAGCTGGCAAGTCCCCAACACACACAAGGGTGCGAGTGCAGCTAATCTCCGATGGAGGTGCCTGATGATGGGTTAAACTAGCCATGGTGGCAGCCAAGCCTGGGGCGAAAGGCAGGTTCACATAGGGTGGTTTTGGCAGGGCTGGGTTGGTGCCTCAGCCATGCCCAGGTGGGATGCCCAGCCCGATGAATATGGGGTTTGTTCAGCAGCAGGCAGGGATGGATCCCGCTGAGGGCAGGAAGAAGCCTGGCTGCAGCACAGGGGGATTTGATTCCACATTTCCTTTTGCTCTTCAGTTGCTCGTTGCTCTCTATGAGAGAGCTCAGAGCAGCGTGGGTGCCAAGGAAAACACCAAGGCACTTGGCATTCACTTTCCAGTTGCTAAATGAGTGGGGTGAGGGGGTCAGTTTTTCCCCTGTACTATCTTTGAACAAATATCTATTTGTGTAGTGAATGACTTCAGTAACAAATAATGTTTCAGCGCTTCTCTAAGAGATGAGGATAATCTGGATTTCTCTCCTGCATTCCCTTACATCCAAACTCTTTCAAGTTTGATCCGCTCACCAAATTGCTCCCTCGCTTCCTTCCTAGTTAAGGATGTCATTTCAAGCTGAGTGTCTGAGCCAATACTGAATAAAACGCTTTAATGTATTCAAACCTGGATGCTATCAGTGAATTTACAGATTTAAAACCAATGGCTAGTTTTAAACTGGGTACACATGCATGTGCGTGAAGGTTAGCATGGTTTAGCAACTTTGGGTTTACTTGTTTTTAAGAGTGTTTTTGGCTCAAAAATGTCTCCCAGGTATTTGGAGTTGTCCAAAGCACATGATCAACATCTGTTGGTTTCAGATATGCCAGAGGAGCTCAGCAAGAATGTAATAAATGCAGAGATCAGAGAAAACATTGGTCCTATGTTTTTTTTTTGGTTTTGTTTTAAAGATGTATTTGGTGTTTTCCTGTTGCTCAGCAATTTGAGCAGTGGACTGGTGATCTGGTTAGTGAAAAAAAATGCATGAAACCCACCTACATCTGTTCAGGGTTTTGTTAGTTTTGGAGGGAAGAGCTGAAAAGGATATAAATCAGACACCGCTGCTGTACTGTGCTTGCCTTGCCAGCTTAAAAGAATTAAACTAGTTTAAATAGGCAGAAATACTGTTTTATAATGGCCCACATCTCAAAACAAATCTGAGCACAAAGACGGTGGAAGGAAGTTGCTAGGAAACCTCACAGTGCGCTGGAGAAGTTTTGCAGCACAGGCACCTGTAAGAGAATCATCACCACCTGCCAGCCCGGGCATTTCCCAAAAACTGCCGTGCAAAATTGTAGTGCGCATTTATTTCCAGAAAGGAAGCATTGGGAAATGCCTCACAGCCCATTTAAAACCAGTGCAGCTTCAGGGGACTGCAAGACATTCCCAGAACCATCCCTGAAGACCATGAGGGTCCTGTCCGCACCAGCGCTGAAGCCCTGACTTCTGTGTTCAGGCAAGGTCTGACCAGGGGGCTTTGCTAGCACATGCCTGCAGTCATCTTCAGTAGGTTCTTGGGAAAGATCCTTGCTTCCCTGGGCTCTAGCCTTGCCCATGCGGAGATTTCAACAAGGCAGCTGGAAGCCAGACTAACCCTCTGGAGGCAGGGCCACCCCGTCTCATCTATTTTGCACTTCGTCTCGGGGTGGGTTTTGCCAGCAGAGATTTCACGTGGGCGTGCTGCCACCTCAGGTGGTTTTTCTGCGTGGGGATGCTCCAGAAAGCTGAGGTGAACCAACTGAAGATGTTTTAGCTGCCGGTCCACAGCGTCAACCTGCACATGGTAAAGCCCCCATTTCTGTACCAAGGTGCCGTAATTGTGATATCTTAATCCTCTTAGCACTTGATTTCTTTCCTGTGGCTACTGCACAGCTGAACGTGGCTGTTTCTAGAAGGAAACTGGTAGCTGGAAGATTGGGCAGTCATCAAATACAAGTTCTGTTTGTCATGAAGTCACCTGTCAGTCCAGCTTGTGACTGGGATAAGACAGGTAAAGACATCAGGTATAGCTAGGATTGCTTCTCCTTACACTTCCTTGGTGGCTTTTACCAAAAATGGGCGATGTGAGGCACGGTGATGGAGTGATGGCTGCCGTGGGTATGATGGGCAGAGCAAGCTGGCCATGGTTTAAGAGCCTCCACAAAATTTCCTCTGTGTGGGACCCCGCTGACGGCAAATTCCCACCTGCCACTGCCCTTCCTCACTGTGTTACAAGATTTTCCATTCTGGTTTATCTAGTCCCTTGACGCATAAAAAAAGAAAGATCCAGATCTTCAGTTTAACTTTAAAAAAGCTCTTAGGAAATCCTTTTTTACACAACATATAATTAACGCATGGAATCAGCCCTGGATGTTCCTGACAGGTTTAGACTAGCTCCGCACTCGATGGTCTAGCAGTGTTTGTTAGCTGTGCGCCCCGTGTGATGCTGTGGGAGGAAGGGCTCCAAAACTGTCTGTGATGGCAGAAACTCAGTTGTTAATTTAAAGAGAAGTGGGTTTTTTCCAATATGGTGCCTGGAACAGGAAAACTTTGCAAAAGATATAGCAACATCTGGAGCTTTCCTGGTTCAGAGCGGGTTTTCGGCATTTCAGAAAGGATTACGTACACGCGCAGACAGCATTCCCAGTGGTGTTAGCTGGAGCAAAGCGGCATCCATGGTCTCTGGGTTCCTGCAATTCGGGACTCAGAAAGCAGCACCCATTGCACCTGCTTTTGCAACGTGGATGCCCACACCCGAGCTAGTTCCCTGCACCTTCTTTATGGCCTGTGGGGAGAAATGGGGACCTGATGGACTCAGCTGGTGGGACTAACCGTGCCCTCGGAGCACCCCGCTCCTCCGCTGCCTGCAGAGGGTGTTTAGAGGGGAGTAGATGTGTTTGCTGTAGAGGTTTGAAGTGAAGTGAGTGCACCCCACTAAGGTGCCTGCTGACTGCAGCCGGGGAGCCGACCGCCTATACCTGCTCCGAAGGCAGCGCTACCCGGGAAGGCAGCTGGGTGACTCGCAGGTCCTGCTTGGTGTCGGACGGCTGAAGCAGTCGCCTGTCGCAGCCGCTCACCCTGCCCCTCGCCGTTGCCCTCAAGCGAGGATGTGCTCCTCCTGTGAGTCACCTCCTCAGCCGCAGGTGTTCATGTGTCACTACATGTCTCTTGGATCCCTGCGTTCTCCACCTAGCGCTGGTGCAGAGCAGAGCAGAACCCGGGGCAGGTCCCGCTGGGATGCGGAGCTGCTGAGTAGTGAGGAGAAACAGGAAAGGCAAGTTCAAAGGCAGGTGTGACACAAAGGAAAAGGTGAGGGTGCTAACACCAAGCCAGCGGCAACAGCAGGCACAGCCCTGGCAGGCACAGCCCCATGCAACCCACCGGCGTCCATTGGAGCCTTCACATCATGACACGCTGTGGCAGCACCGCATCTCCAGCTGGAGCTGAGAAAGGGTCTTCTCCAGAGCACCCAGCACAGGCAGGACTGTCAAAGGCGGGACGCCAGAGCAAACCTAACCCTTGCTCATCACCACAGCATCCATGCACGAAGGTAATTGCGTCTTCCAGAGCAGCAGCCCTCACAGACCTGAACCTGGGAGGTGCAGAGCATCTCCCGCTCTGCCGGATGCACGTGGGCCATCTCAGAAATCAATGCTTCTACAGTAGGGTGTCATCATTACAGTTCATCAAAGCGCAGGCTTAATTTTAAACTCCTTGGTAGTACAAGAAGTTACTGTCTGACCCTGTCTCACACCCTAACAGTGCTGCCAAACAAGAAGGGGAAGAATTGAAATTTTACACAGTGGCATATGGAGGGATTCAGAATTTGCCTAAAATGAAGATGATGAGAACAACGGTTTTGTCTGGTCTTTGATCTTTTTTACAAATACAACCCCCCGGATGTAGCTAGAGAGGGCTCATGCTGCGAGCTGGGGGTTTTGTAATCGCTGCTGGCTGGAAGTGCTTGTCGGTCCAATTCGTGCATTTTTTCAGTCTGTTTTATAATGCCACCAAAGTACTGTTGCCACATTGTAAGAGATACTTCACAGGTTTCTTGGGAGAGAACGCCAACCTCCAAGACTAACTTTTTTTCCCTTGAAAGAAGAGAATTTTCATTCTTAAATCCTTTAATTTGATAATTATCCACAGAGGATGGAAATTGAGTCAAACAAATGTTGAGTAACAATGCTTCACAGAGACATCTTGTGCTCTTCCTCCTCCGCATGCAGCTGCAGTTCAGTGACACGTTCACCTGTGCTACCATCTCTGCCCTGAAGCTCCAGCCCCCTTTGGCAAGAGCCACTGCGGCTTCATGTGGCCTGGAGAAGTTTACTTGTAGCTTCAGAACTGGCTTCTTTTGGGGTTGATTCAGTTTTTTCAGCCCAAACCCACGACACACACTGATTTCTACTCCTGCAGCAAAGCTGAGTTTCACTTGTAGAGGACTGTCCTGAACAGAAGTGGGTGTCAGACTATTAACTAACAACACAAAATGCACTTTTTTACAGCAAATAACATTTTGTTCTTTGTTTATGTTTAGGTAGACAAGATACCTAAAATGGGAGAGCAAAATACACTGCATGCTAAACCGCAGGGGCACCAATGGCTCCTCTTGGCACTTGTTTTCCGATGGGAGTTCGTACCCTGGGGGCGCGTTGTGCGCTGCTGGGTAATACCCACCTCTCTCATTCGCTCACCCGGGAGCTGAAAAGCCCAGATAGCGACTGTCTGCAGCTGCTCCACAATTTACCTCTCTTCTGGGCACCAGACTTGCAGTTTGCTGAGCTATTTGAACTAAATGGGAGCAGTTGGAATACAGTAACATTAGCCGAGGACAAAAGCTGAAGCAAGAGGATTTTCAGAGCAGCTTTAGGGCCTGAAGACTACAGCAGTCCTCCTGTTTGTGTTACGGGAATGTGATGTGGGTGCTTGGAAATTACTCCGGTTGTGGCAGAGAGAAGAAATTTCCATTTAAGCAGCAGGCTGTTCTCTTTAAGTACTGCAGCAGCTTTCAGGTACTACCTTTGGGAAAGGTGGACTGGCCTGATGGAGGGATAGGGGAGCTCTTCCATAGCATCCCCTGCTCTGAGTATGCACGACAGCAAGCAGCTGTTGCGAAGGCATCTTCCAAGCGGCCTGCGCAGCTCCGTCAGCGCAGGAGCAATGGCAGGGGCGGCACAGCCAGGCTGTTGCAGAGGCCATCACACGAGAGGAGCAGTGAGAAGGCACAACGCCAGAGCTAGTGGAGAGGTGTTGGGGCACTTTGGGGTCAGAAGAGGCTCTGGAAAGGGCAGGCTTAGTGAATGAGCCCAACTGACATGCCATGACAGGCACGCCATGGGCTTTGCTCTCCAAGGTGTGGTGCTGCAGGTTGTTCCAATCAAGATCCTGTGTACACACGGGATAAAGGAACAGTGCTGGATACCGTGGTGCCCTGAAATATGCTGGGGAAATATCTGAAACTGCGTTAATTGTATTCAAACGTGCAAAGCTGGAGTGAATAATACCATGAGCAGGTCAGCAATTAATTAACTGGTTTGCTGTAAAAGGGAAGGGTAACACTGATTTTCTTCCTCCTGGCCTGTTTAGACCAGACCTTGTTAGGAAGAAGAATATCTATTCATTTAGGTGTAAGACAGCGTGGCCGTGCTCTCAGGTCCTCGCTGCGATGTGCCAGTGGGAGAGCAGAAGTTGAAGAGAACCTGGGATGATGCGGGAAGCATTGTTTGAAAGGAAGACACCTTAGAACAGCACTAGAAAAACAAGGAAAAGAAAACCCTTTTAAAGTTGACTAAGCGTCAGCGTGTCTGAGCAGCAGAGTGCAAAGTGAGTCAGTGTAAAATATTCAACAAATCATTTAAATTTGAATTGGAGGAACTCAATCGCTCCATTATGAGTTTCAAGTGGAGAAAGAATTCCTTGAGGAAAAACGTAAGAAGCAGTTACTGATGTAACATCGGTGTCTTTTCCCATGAAGGCCAGAGAGTGTTAAATATGTTGGTAAAACCAAGAGGACGTCAAAGGATTGTCTCATTTACTCAAACAGCGTGTTGGGAATCCAGAAATGCCATCCCCAGGAGTTAATGCTGCAGGTTTGTTTGGGAAGTCAAAGCCACTCCGAAGAGCAGGAGGCTGAGCTGGAGCCTGGCTCCCTGGATCTGCTCCAGGCCTTTCAGCAACACTTGGCTGGACACATAGGTGCACAGTTACATGGCTAATTACTTCCGTTCCATATGGAAATCAGGAGAGGGGAAAATGATCATTATTATCCATTTGAGCACACGGTTACTTGATTTCAGAGCGCGGCTGCAGTGCTCTGGATGCAATTGCACTCGCAGTTAAACATTTAGCTTTTTGTACCAGGGTTAGTCCAGACTGGCCTTAAAGCAATATCCTTACGCCACACGTAATAACGCAGTTGGAGTGTCAAGAGATTCTGGCTGGTATCTGTAAATCAGTATGTCAGACACTGTCAAAACCTGAAAATACATTGACCAGCCTCTGTTAGAACTGATCGGTGCTCACCGTATTTGATCTATTCTCGTTCAAAAGAGACCAAGAGAGGGTTTGGAAGAATGGGCTAGTTCAGGCATTATATTTAGGAGGGCAATGAAGGCAGCAGTGCTTCCAGCGCTTGAGGTTAGATTTTGTGGTTTGAAAGTGTCCTGGTTTGAGGTAAAACAGGACCAATTTTGTTCAGTAACTCTGCTTTCTAACTAGGCCTCTTCTAACTGCTGAAATTAGCAGCAGATTGTGCAGAAAACTGCTCTTTCTCAGAGCGGTCAGACCCATGTTTATCGCTGATGCCAAGGCATGGTGTGCAGAGAGGCTCTTGCTTATACTTACTGCTCTGACACCCAAGACCAGACAACTCTGTTATTTGCCCCGTTGGAGGGTCGGAAGGGGAAAAGCGCAGAGGGGTCGCACCTGTGGGGAGGAGCAGACAGGACAGGTGACCCAAAACTGACCCACAGGGTGTTCCATCCCATCTGCATCATGCTCAGTGTAAAAGCTGAGGGACCAAAGGGTCAGCCCTCTTCCTTCAGTGGCTGGCATCCAAGGAGGACTCCATCTGTTCGTCTGCCTTTGATCCCGATCCATGTGTTCCTGAATCCAGATCCAGAATCCGGCCCCAAACCACGACAGAAGGGTTTGGGGTTGGGTTTTTTGGGTTTGGGTTTTTTTTTTTTTTTTGTAAGTTTCCTGTGATTTGGAGTGGGCTGCCCTGACAAGGTGGACTCTGAGTGGGGGGGGTCCCGGCTCTGTGCTGAGGACAGGGAGAGGCAGTGACACCCGGCAGTAAGCAGTGGGCTGAAGGACATCTTCCAGTTTCCATCCCTCCACTTTGCTTTAACATTTAAAGAGCAATGTTCTCAGCTTCATGGGTGTCAGGAAGATCTTGACAGTCAGGGATGCTAAAGGGCTCAGAAACAAGGAGCCGAAGAACTTATGCTGTGTTTGATTTATCTGTGTTGGGATGTTGTTGCCTTTAAAGACACCGTGGGAGTGAGTTCAAGACAATCTGTGAGACTGATAAGGGCCAGATCAGAGATGGATGCTGTGGTATATGCACTCCTTCATCCTGCTCCTCCTCCTCATGCCAGGTTAACTCTGACTGTGCAGGCTCCCTGGGAGAGCAGCAGACATAAAGCAGGAAGATGTCCACTGATAAGAAAAGACAATTTCAAGACAGCATTTGCAAGTTAGACTTGATAGTGAACTCACTTCCTTGTCAGGCCCAAGTGTGTTTCATTGCCTGATCTTCGCAGAAGTCAAAATTCACCTTGACTTTGCTGGACAGGACCTGATGAAACTGAAGCCTGCAGCATACCACAACACTTTTACACGGGTAATTCGTGGCGTCCCAGTAGCACACAGCACGCAGGTATCGGCATCTTCCCAGCAGCTCGCAGATGGCATTTACAGCACCGGGTGACTTGCAGTGAAGGAGAACCACTAAAAGACCCTCTTTGCTAGAGGGACTACTGGGATGACCCCACCAGCAGCTGGAGTAACACAGTGTCTGGCAGAAGTCCTTCCTTCCCTTAGGGAAACAGAGCTGAGCTGGTTCTTGAAATGGCAGAAAGTACACCTTCAAGGTGGAGTTGACTTGTGCTCAAAGCAATTCCTATCTGTCCACATACCTTCTCAGCCGTGTTTGGTGCCCCTTTCAAGCAGGGCCAGCTAGGCAGACCCACATAAACATGGGTGCCACTTCCCCGTGCCTGAGAAGTCACTAGTTCCGCAGTGGTGACATTGGCCAAGTCACCTGCACATGGTTGGTTACTCCTCCAGTGTCTGCCCTTAATTACCCATCCGTGCCCAGAAGGGCAGTCAAGCTCTCCCACAGCTTGCAGGAAATAATTACAGAGCAGTTCACCTTCCTGCAGCACAAACCTCTTCCTGATACGTCCCAGAGGCACCAGCAGCATTACTCATGGTGGGTGACGTTTCCCAGCATGATTCTCACGCCCTGGCTCAGCCATCCAGCTCACTCCCATCTGGGGCTGGTCAAGCCCAGGACAACACATCGATGTTGGGGAGCTGGGGAAGAAGGGGAGGAGTGGACATGGCTCTGGCTGTAGGAAGCAGCCCATCAAGAAATGCTTGTTTAACGCACAGCAGATTAGCTTGCCTCAGGAGTGAGCTGCTTCTGTAAGTTAAACCACCCCTCATGAGTCAGGAGCCCAGCCCTTTATTACAGAGTTGCATATTTTCAGTAATTACCAGAAAAGTAGCAGGCATTTTGGAGAAGCTGTTTCACACTGCTGTGGCCCCACTTCCCATTTACTTGGCTGGTTCCTTTGCTGTCTCCACAGCTCACCAGCTCCATACATGGAGCAGCTGGAGGAGGTCCAGTGTGGTGCAGCCCTGGAAAAAGTGCCCTCCCACCCTGATCCTCCCCTGATAAGGGAGTGAAAGAAAACGGCTGATGATCTCTCATGCCAGCTTTGCTGAAGAGATGCAGCTCCACCTGCAATACTCTTCGTTCTCTTAACCCTGAGAGGCCTTGAGTCTCTCTCATTGCTCTGCAGGAGCAGACACAGGTCTCTGGTGGAGACCCAGCAGCCTCAGAAAGTCTCTTTACCTGTTTATGGTGATGAGAGTGTGAAGACACAGTACCTGCCTTCAGAGGGTCGACCTCACAGCCACAGCAGAGAGAGCACTAGTGTGTTGTCCTTGTCTGGTTATATGTGGTGGTAGCACACAGCTGAAGGACTGCCCTCACCCCAGCCCATGGGTAGGCTGGAAGAAGCTGGGGAGCGGGACCTTCATCCTCCACCCACATCTAGCCCTCCTCTGTGGAAAGAGATGAAACCTGCCCCTCCCTCCTCCCCCATGGGGTCTGCGGCCATCACCTCTCTCACAAGGCACCATGTGGGCTCTTTTTTGTTCCGGTGGTTCAGCACAACAAACACCGTGGTAAGTGGAGTAGCCCATAGCCCCCTGTCACCCTGGAGGCTCATGGAAGACCCTGTGGCCCTGCGAGCTGATGCCCGCTCAATGATGAGCCCCATATATGGGCTCAGCCATCTTTTCGGGGCTGGGGGAGTTTGACTGCGCACTGCAGTGTTTAAGATACCTTCAGCTGCCTCACCAGTCACCTGCTGATGGTGAGGTTGCAGAAGACGCCAGCTGCTGTAAACTGCAAACAGTGCTAAATGCTAGCAAGAGGCAGCAGCCGCCTTCCAAAACTGTTTTCAAGTACATATGCCTCGGAGAGTCACCTGTCACTGCCAAAGCAGGTGCACGCTCCCGCTCAACCCCTAGGAAGTCACAGCAAGGATTATCACCAGGTAGATCTTTATAGAAGGATCATAAAACATAAGATGAAAAATAACTATTAAGTTGTCTAGTCTGGCCACCCATCCATCCCTTAAAAGTGCTAAGCGAATGATTTACATGGGGAAGACCAAAGGTTCAACGTGTGGGGGTTTTAACTAAAAACAGCAATAGAGGCATGACAAAAGCACGCTGCCAGCGTACAATCTTGCTTAGCTGCTGCAGCAAAGGTAAACAAGGCTACAAATTACTTTCAGAGCTGTATTCCTTTTGGTTTGAAAACTACAGCCTGGTTTTCAGAGCATTAAAATGCCTGCAGGTAGGTTTTTATGATTTTTAAACACTGATTGAAAATATCAGTGAAGATATGCAGCTGGTGTGACGGTGCGCTCGGGGATGAGCAGCTCTGCGCACAGGTGGTTCAGGAAGTCTTTGTGAACCAGCGTTGCTGCCCCTGGGTTAATGGATTTTACAGAGGGCATTCGCTGAGACGGCACTTCATCCTACTGCAGGATTTCCTGGGAGGTTTCAGGACACGTTAAGACAAGGAAAAGGAGGTGCTATTCCTGAAGCAGGGCCACCGCGTGCCCGGAGCAGTGCTGCGTGCTGCACTTCGGTCTGTGTCCAGGACTGGGCTCCCCGGTTTAAGGACAGGGAACTGTTGGAGAGGGGACAGCAAAGGGCTATGAAGACGATCAGGGGGCTGGAGCATCTTTCTTATGAGGAAAGGCTGAGGGAGTTGTGTCTTTTTAGTCTGGAGAAGAGAAGACTGAGGGGGGATCTCATCAATGCTTATAAATACTTAAAGGGAGGGTGCCAGGAGGAGGGTGCCAGTCTTTTTTCAGTGGTGCCCAGTGATAGGACAAGAGGGAACGGGCACAAACTTGAATATAGGAAGTTCCATCTCAACTTGAGGAGGAACTTCTTGACTTTGAGGGCAGCAGAGCACTGAACAGGCTGCCCAGAGAGGTGGTGGAGTCTCTGACTCTGGAGACATTCCAAACCCACTGGACGCCATCCTGTGCAACCTGCTGTAGGTGGACCTGCTCTGGCAGGGGGGTTGGACCTGATGATCTCTAGAGGTCCCTTCCAACCCCTAGCGTTCTGTGATTCTGTGATTTGGTGGTGGTGGGAAAGGGGGCAGAGGTGGAGAGCAGCACCTAGGCAAATCTCCATTTGGCTGACGTGTCCACAGACACCTACTTCTGCTACGCAGGGTGTGTGGTGATGCCCTCCAAGTTTATTTTGCATACAGGTCCCTCTGCTTGGTGCCCAGGGTTGTGGGCCATGCTGATGCTCTCCAGGCCTGGGAAAAAAGTCCCCGGGTGAGTGTGCCTGCGGGGAAAAGCTCACATCCCCTGGCATAAAAATGCATCCCAAAGGAGGCAGCACACCAGGGGCACCCCTGCCTGCAGAGCCTCTCCGCTCTCCTGCAGGGTGTGCGGTGAATCCTCAAGCCCCCTGATTTCATGTGCCAGGGAGGTTTAACTTCAAATCATTTTCAAGCTGTTGCTTTTCCTGCAGAAATTATATTTTGACACACATCCCTGTGTTTAGTGTCTTTGCTTTTTAATGGCCCCTGACGTCCACACCCCCAGGATTCTGACAGGAAGATTCAGCTTGATGCTCTGTTCGAGTGGTCTGCTCCAGATCTCATCTCTTCAGATGGGACTTGGCAAACAAAACTTCCTCTGTGAAATAAGGATTCAGACTCTCACCATGCACGAGAGACCTCCTGAAAGGCTCTTTCATGTGGAGCCGAAGAGACTAGAGAGTGTCAGAGTTTTAAAGACAAAAATACTGTCATCAGAAAGGTATACAGACTTCGTGCAGGAGGGATCCTTCACACACTGGCAGCCTTTGAATTCAGCTTTTAAATAAAAGATTTGTCTTCAGACTGAAAAAGTGATGCCTTTTATGAGTAAAACAACATAAAGCAATTTCTTTTTTTTTTTTTCTGGATGAAACTACTATTTGATATAAAATAAGCTGTCTCTTTTGATTTCTGGAAAAGCCAAACTCATATTTCACCTTGGGAAAATAACACAACATCCAGCTCACCAGTTTGCAGATGCCTGGGAGATGAGGGTGTTGGTGCTGCTGGGGCTGGGATTAGCTTTTGTGTCACAGGCCAGTCGGAGGGAATATGGTTCGTGTCTTGGGCTACTGCACTTAGCAGAGGTGATGGGCTGGAAGCTGATGGTGAGAGTCATTGCTGGGAATTGGGGGTTGTTAAGAAGGTTTGTCTCGTAAGTATGTATTAAGCATTTGGCTTTTAACAAAGGTTTTTTACTGCTCGTGTATGTAAATATAATTAGGTATATAAAGTTACATTTGAATGTTTGGATTTATTCTTGCATATGATACACCAGTGTTTTAATGAGAGCGATGTCCAACAGGAAGCCTCACGTATTTTTGTCCAACCTGAGATGAGACCCACTCCCCTTTGTGGTTCTTGGGGTCCCCCTTTGGCCCAGCCGCCGGCAGGTCTGGCTCCCTCCAGGCGGTCGGCAGGCAGCCCCGCGGGAGCAGCCCCTGGGACCAGGTCGGCTTTGCCTCCTTGGGAGCTGCAGGGGATATTTTCTCATCTGGGGCTACTTGGGTTTTTCGGTACAACTAATAATTGTGGAAGGTGCTTCCTCCATGGGGAGGTGCTAGCAGGGTAGAGCAGCTCCCAGGCTCCCCAGCAGTCTTCTCCTGCTCTCTTAAATACAGAGGGACTGCTCATTCCCACCAATACCCCGTCCACTGCCACCCCTTAAAGACCAGAATTCCCTGAAATACGAAGCACTCCCCACTCCTGCAGTCTTATTTTTTCTGGCAGCATTAGATCCAGGAGGTTTTGGTGTCAATGCTACTTGTGATTAAAGCACACCACAGGTGCCTTTCAGGGAGCCAGGCAAACCCACCCGTGCCGCGAGCATCGCTGACACTGAAACCTGTGCGGGCCGTTCTCAAGAAGAACCAATGCAAGAGCCTGAGAGGACATGATGGTTTCAGAAGTCCTTGAGGCAGGAGCTGATGGCTGCAGCACCTCTGCCCAAGCTCACCGAGCGAGCAGGCACGCACAGGATCTGCGAAGGTAAAACCATCGTCTCAGTTAAGTGCTTGCAGCAGTGCCCTGAGTGTACATGGCACACGTGCCCTGTCTCCTTCTCTGCAAAATAACTGCGGGATGCAGCATCCTTCTTGCTGTCTCACATCGACCGAAATCCCCATGGAGCCCACTCTTGCCAAGGCAGCACCTCATTCTGATGCATAGGCAGGTGAAAGATGTGGAATAGTATTAAGGGGGTAAAGCTAATACCTGACTCTGCTTTGCTTTGTAATACCTGACTCCGTTTGCTTAATAAGGTGGGAAAGGAGGGACAGAAATGGTTTTGAAGGTGCATGTTCTCAAAATGCTCCCAGAAGTACCTTAACTGAAGCCGTCAGCTAAGGGATGTAAAGAAAACCTCCCATTTCTGCACATTTTGAACCATTTGCTGTGTCTTTCCCATAAAAAAAAAAAAAAAAAAAAAAAGGCAGGGACCTAACAGGCAGAGGGAGAAGTTCCTGATGGGAGCCACGAGTTTGAAGTCACATCTGAAACTTGTAACCACTGGAGAAAACCCCAGGAGCAGAGAGCCAGCAGGAGGAAAAGGCAGGGTGCTCTGGCCAGGGAGAAACTGCTCAGGAGTTCCTCACCTTCCCCTGGCACCCACTGGCGTTCTGGGGGTGCCAGCACCCCACAGATCAGCCCAATGAGTATCCAGGCCAAGGCTTCTGGTGGTCTCTGCCTAACGCCGTGCCAGTCCATGCCGGCTATCAGTGAAGAACATATGTAGGCATCACACACCCAACGCCTTGTCCAAAGCACTTGAAAAGGAGGAAGAAACATAAGGAGCAGTTGCAGGTCTCCTTAATTTACACATTTTTCTGTAACAGCAGCGAAACAGTGAGGAAGGGAAGGCTGCAGGGGGCTGCAGTTTTGCAGCAGGTTGGCAGCGGCCAGCTGCCGGGTGCGCATTTCCCTTCTCCCAAGGCTGTTCCCTTCTCTTTTTTTAATAAAGGAATGGCCATATATAGACCATACAATGGATCAAAATGATACCTGAAGATGTTGCTTTAAATTCTCTGATTTTGTGGTCATGAAAAATGAAGACTGAGAGAACCACTGGAAACCAAAATGTAAGAACTCAAGGTATTGTTTGTAGGTGCTATGTACCTAGACCTTCTGGTTCTGAATTGACCTCAAGTTGCACCAGGGGAGGTTTAGATTGGATCTTAGGAAAAATTTCTCCACCAAAAGAGTTATTAAACTTTGGAACAGGCTGCCCCCAGGGAGGCGATGGAATCGCCATCCCTGGAGGTATTTAAAAGCCAGGAAGACGCGGTGCTGAGAGACATGGTTTAGTGGTGGTTTTGGCAGTGTTTGACTTATGGTTGGACTCGATGATCTTAAAGGTTCCTTCCAACCTGGGTGATTCTAAGGCAGTTGAGTCAGGACCTGGGAGCAGGAATCCCCATGAGTTGCAAGAGGAAACCATGCTCAAGAGCTTCAGTGGAGACCTGGGCTTTGGTCCATGGGGATTTCCACCCGGGATTGGAGAGGGATGGCTTGCTTTGCCTCTGCGCTGGTGTGCCAGGGCAGGAGAGAGGGACGGTGTGGGCAGCCATGCTGAAGCAACACTGTGCATGAAACTGCACCCAAGTCATGCCCCCTATGTGCCGTGGCTCCATGGCCTGGCCATTGGGCACATCCCCTCGCCAAGTCTCAAGGTCCCCAGCATGTCCACCTGCTTCCCTGGCCCACAGGTGGGAGCTGCAGTGGGGGGGCACAGCTGTGCATGGACCTGGGCTGCGCTCCCCATGGCAACTGTGGAGCGGTGATGTGTCAGCGGGCCCGTGATGTCATAATGCACCTGCTGGAAGGCTGCAAAGAGCGCCTGCGGCTCTGCTCACACGCGCACCTCCAGACGAAGCTCTCGAGGCAATTTTTCCCTCCCACGAGTGCAGACTGCCACGGCCGCACTCGTGCCCTGATGTGCTTTGCAGCATGATGATGTCGTTGCACGATCGCCTTTTGGAAGACGCTGAGCAAGTTTTGAGGCGGGTGGAGAGTAAGATGAAGTGGCAGATGAGGCACATGGACCTGCACCTGCAGCAGCTCCGCCAGGACCTGCCCCTGTCCTGCCCGCACAGCCTGGCCCTGAGCCCCTGCTGCCTGTGCCAGCCCGACTCCTGCCCCTGCGAGAGAAGGTCCCTCACCGCGAGGCTGGACGTGGAGCGAGAACTGGGCAGGTAACAGATATTTGCCTGCTTTCTACAAGCATTAGCATCCTTTTTAATTAAGGCACGATGAAGGGCACTGGTATCAGGAGCAATGGTGGAAACAGATAAGCAGGATGGGAGAGAAATAGCCGTTTTCAGAGAAATTAGTTGAAAGGGGAATGGGAAGGCATGGCTTGTTCAGCCAGGCAGCCTGAGAGGAGCCCCGCAGGCAGTGCCTGCATGGAAAAGAATTTGGACTGTGGTGTTGTGACATTAATCATCTCACAAACTGCATCTGAATTTAAAGTGTGCGACTAGATCCAAAGCTGTTCGGCTGTGGAACAAAGTCCATCTTCAAGGTAAATACAGTTTAAGGCTGTTAAACACATAATTATCTTCAGCAGTAGTCAAAATGCACCTGAATGCAGTGGTGTGCAGCACTGATGCACCACAGACCCGTGTCCGTATTTTCCCACCACGTACGGTAGGAGGACTAAGTGTCAGGATTTCTACATGACCATTTTGACCACTGGTGTGAGGATTTTATTTTGTTAATGGAGTTCAAGACAGACTCTAGTAAAAACCCAATGGTAACCCTATGGGAAGGGAGTTTTTGATTGATAAAACCATACCATTTGCATTAAGGCACAACCAAACACTTGGAAACCAAAGGGCTGAAAAGCCCCTTGGTCATCAGCATTGGTGGGAGTCTCTTGCTGCATCTACGCCATTGGTATTTGCTCCCCAAACTTGAGCTTCTGTCTGAGTTCTTGTGTTGCCAGATGACGAGACTTTCATCTTGACAATTAAAAATATTTTTGCTACCCATAGAGCAGCAAGTATCATCCTACAGCCTGATGTGTGTTCCTGGGTGCAACAAAGTTAGAGGAAAAATAAAAAAAAGTCTAACCTGGTGTTAATTTTACACTGACTTAAAGAAAACCAAACGTTGCTGTGAGATTACTTTAAACTTATCAGGTAGCTGCAGCACATGGAGGGCTGTCGAGCAGCAGATTTCGGATCCCAGGAGCTACAGGACTGGTGTCTATGTCCAGGTTTTCATCAGTGCATTGGGTACCAGAGCTGGCAGGTGTAACATCCCCTTGCAGGATCACTGCACACCAAAATCCCAGTGAAGGAATGGAAATTCAGTCTGAATGGAATCTGGGGAGGGTCTCAGGATGGGCCGTGGGATGCCAGGGCACAGTGTCCCCGAGCTCCAGGCTCCCCAGCCCTGCCACGCTTGGGACAACTTGCTGGTTTGAACACAAGTCTGTACTACTACTGTCTGAAATCACACCACAGCAGGATTTCTGCCCATCACATCAGGGAATTCAGCCATCAGCTTCCCACAAAAAATGTTGGGAAGGACCAACTCTTCCCAGCACATTTATTCTCCTCCGACTAGCAATATAAAAAAGACCAAAGGGGCAGGTGGAAGAACCAGCTTTCACAGAGCACAAAAACCAAAACCCAACCCAAAACCACTATACCAGGTTGAATCATTGCAGGCTTTAAGTAGGATTGCTGCAATGGGTGTATCTTGCTAACGAACCACTTAGGGATTTTTCACCTTAGTGGTCATGCCCATTCCCTCATTGCTTGCCCTATTTCCTCTTCCATCCCACCCATTATCTTTCTGATTTGGTGCTTTGTGTCCAATTTGGCTATTATAACTGAGGTGACCCCTCCATTGTCTGCTTTACCAATGGTTTTGAATAAGAGCCAGCCTTCTGGTTCAGCAGAGACGCTGTTTGACAGTATTAGAAATCGTTTTAATGGCTCAGTGAGCCTCAAGCCCAGCTCTGCAGGAGCATTTGGGTTTGGGGGTTTTTTGCCAGGTGTATCTCCTACCCACTGATTGCTTTAATCAAGACTCCTAATTGGAAAATGTGATCTATTGTAACTATCCATTTAAAATGTAAGAGAAGGCTTAAGATGGGCACACATGGCTTCATGGGTGTATGTACCTGTGAAAGAGGAGCATTGGTTTCTCTGTATTTAGATGAAAGAACTTTGCAGCTCCACAATTGCCTTATCCCAACAGGGGACACTCCTGACTGCTGTGGCACGCAGGTGGGATCTCCTTCTAATGGTGCAGACACCACCCCAAGTGCTCTGCATCAGCACGAAGACAGATCCAATAGTTTCCTATTTACTTCTCTTGTCCTTAAGTTGTCCACCCATTCCTCTGTGAGCTGGACTGAAAGGTTGTCCTATTGTTTTTATTCCAGGATACAAAGAAGACTTGACAGGATGTTGAACTCTTCCCATGATCACAAGCTTTTGGCTTTGGTGGATGTGGAGGGTTTTGTTCCCAGGGAAGTCACTGTAACGGTGAAAGATGGGAAGGTGAAGGTGTTAGCGGAGCACGAGGAGGAGCACACCACCACAAGAGGGAAGGTATATAGCTACAAAAACATCACGAAGGAAATCAGCCTGCCACCAGGGGTGAGCGAGGACGAGGTGACCTACTCGTTGGGATCCAATAATGTTGTGAAGGTCGAACTGGCACATAAATGTAACCCTCGTCTCTTGAGCCGCTGAGCTGCAGCAGGGAGCAGCACCCAGGCACAGGCGTTCCTCTGCCACATCCCTCTCCCCATCAGCTTTAGGTCTGTCCCACTAACCATGGGCCAGCAGCTCCTCAGGTGTCTTCCAAAATAAAAGATAGCATTCCCAGCAGATTGTGTGAGCCTCCCTTTGAAGGGGTTTGGTGGGCAAAAAGGAGGGGATGCCAACAGGAAAATGCCAAGATGGTTTTGGGCATACTTGTCTGCAGTGACTTGCTGGGCTCCAAAGGCATGGCTGGAAGCAGCGTGGTTCAGGGTGGGTATTGTTCTTGTGTATGACCCCATGGATTTTAAAGGCTGGGAGGCACCATTTATGATCAGTCATGTTTCCATAAGCACCCTTCTCTCAATCCCACCACTTCCATTTGAGCTGTAGGATATTTCTAGGAAGAAAACCTTCATAATGAGCAACTCGAGGGGAAGAGTCCCCCCACCCCCAAAAAACAAAACAAAACAAAGCACGAGCTGTGCTGTTTCTCCCCTTGGTTTAGTTCTTGGAGAGGCTGCCCAGCTGGGAGGAGCCACAGTTGAAGAAGGACAGAGAGCTTTTCCTCAGAAGACATTTGGACTACGGCAAAGTGCTTACTAGCAGAGGAGGGGATGACTAAAGCATTTCCTGCTGTAGGAATCAATAGCTTCAAATTAGTAAGAAAAACAATTCTCGTGTTGGAAGAGGGGCAGAATTGTCAATATAATTTCTTCAAGGTAATATAAATGAAAAATTTAAGGTCCAAAGTGGGACTTCACCTAGCCGCAGCCCTTGCTCTCCCTTAGCACAGGGACTGGCAGGGTGAGTGGGACGGGGGTGGCCCCAGTGACAGCCTTGCAGGGGGATTGCATTTGCTGCCCTGGCCTCAGCACTTGGGCACACACTCCTGCGGGAAGCAGGGTTAGTTTTTCACTGCAGAAAGGCACGTAACAAGAAAATATACCTCCTGATGCCTGCATTTGTGAGCCACCTGGGCACGCTATCTCTCCAGCAGGCACCACCTGGTCCAAGCTTCATGAGCCTCCAGAGCTGAGGGGAGGAAGGTTGTCACCTCTTTTTGTGCCCTGTGGCACATCCTCCTGGCGGGGAACCTGGTGTTTAGGGTTGTGCTGATGCAGAAATGAACCTCTGACATTAACTATCCTGTCAGGGAGAGGGTGGGCAGCCGGCGGGCCGGCGCTGTGCAGGTGTGCTGCCTGCTTGAAAACCCTCCAAAGTGGCGAGCTGTCCCCTGCCATTAGCCTGGCTGAGAAATGCTGTTGTGGGCTGTCACACAGGGGGGCCCCAGCCCTCACAGGGCCCCCAGACTGCTGAGGCAACGCGCCTCCGGCAGCCGAGAGGTTCCCTGTGCCGAGGGCTCCCACCCACGGAAACACCGACACCTAAAGAAAACAAAGGCAGTCCTTTATTTTCAGTCTTCAAAGAGCCAGCTCCGCTTTCACAGTTTACATCCATCGTATGAAGGTGGTGAAACCAGAGGGGAGGGGTTACAAAGCAGCGGGTCAATGGCTGTGAGCACCAGGGCAGGGGGAGACCCCCGGCTCCGCCACCCCCTGCTCCTCTCCCCCAGGCTGGAGCAAAACCATCCCTGTCCATGCATTCGAAAGGCTCAGAGCATCCCTCTGCGTTAAGGTGATGCCATTTGGACCAGACCGGTGAAGTCCAAAGCACCATGTCCTCCTGTCAAATGAGCACAGCCCCTTCGGGCAGCTCACTGCAGGTATCTCCCCAAAATCACCAGCGCCATGAAACAGCTCCTTCAGTCAAACATCCCAGCAAATGGCTGAAGATCAGTTTGGCTTGGCCGTAACCAGATTAGTAATTTAACTTCTGTGCAAGACATGAGCTGCTTCTAGCATGTTTTCAGCATCCAGCTAGTACTTAAGAACCAGCTGGTAACAAATTTGAAGCTTTATGGGTTTGGTGTGTAGCTGGGTCAGTACGGAACCACAGAGCCATGGAATGGTTTGGGCTGTAAGGGACCTCTAAAGACCATCTAGTCCAACCCCTCTGCCATAGGCAGGGACATCTTTCACCAGACCAGGTTGCTCAGAGGCCCATCCAACCTAACCTTGAACACTTCCAGGGATGGGGCATCCACAACTTCTCTGGGCAACCTGTGCCAGTGTCTCACCACCCTCATTGTAAAAAGTTACTTGTTTATGACCAACCTAAATCTACCCTCTTGCAGTTTAAACCTGTTGTCCTGTCACTACAGGCCTTGGTAAAAAGTCTCCATCTTTCTTATAAACCTCCTTTATAAATTGAAAGGCTGTCTACCCACAGGTAGACCAATTCTGCTGATGTTGGTCAAGGTCATTAAGAAATAAGCCATGCCTCAATGAGGAGGCTGCAAGGGAGCCTCCTGTGAAAGCAGGCAGTAGGGATGGGGACTGGGGATGCTACAGATCCCTGGAGAAGATCATCTTCTTATGAAGCAACGCACCGAGTAATAAAACTGGAACCCCTTTGCGATACCGTCTTCTCACTTTGTAACTATTTCTACAGAAGCTGTCTAAGAGTGCAGAGGAGAAACATAATTCAACACCTCCCATCTCCCCGTGACTTCAGACTTGCAGGATATATCGAGTCCCACAGCGATCATAGGGCTGGCTATGACTGCTCTTATCCTTATTGCTCATCCTTTAACACATGCTCTTCACACTTTGTTCCTAAATTAGGCTCCAAACGCCAAATTACACTCCCGAGTAGCAAGACTTTATTGAAAGATATGACTTAATTCCCAGATTTCAAGACTAGAAGGCACTGTCAGATCATTTTGCCTGATCTCCTATTATATTATCTCATATCACAAACAAACTGCCTGAAGTCTAACTTCCAGGAAGGTATCTAGTCTTTATTCAAAGACTTCAGGAGGCAAACTCCAGCACTTCTCTTTGTATTTTGCTCCAGTTGGTAATTTCCTCGTAATTAAATTCCATGCCTTGTTACTAACACAAGATTGTCCGGCATCATCAGTTCTCTTTTTTTTTTTTTCTCCCTGCCAGACAACAAAAGCCCTCAGAAGCTGACTTTGTAGTAACTCAGTAGCAGCTATGAACTTCTCCTACATTGTAAGCAAGTCACTTTTCAATCTTGAAATTCTGAAGTTTCTCATTGTACGACCCAGTGCCCAGCTCTTTAATATTTTTAGTTCGTTCTTGCCCCTTTTTCACGTTTTCAGTGCCCTCGGCAAAGGCGGCCACCAGGACTGGCTGCAGCAATTCCCCCTCCACCCCACCAGTGCAGCGTGCGGAGGCAGAAACACCCTTCCCAAGATGGAAAGGCCCTGGCATCTTTCTGATGCGGCAATGCCCAAGGCTCTCCGGTCGGATGGCCATTTCACCCTCAGCCCCACACCTCGCTGGTGTCCCCCCTTTGCAGGCTGCAGGCTGGGCGGGTGGCCGGTGCTCCTCCTCCTCCCCCTGCAGATGTGGAGAAGGTTGGCATGGCAGCCCAGGGGACATGCAGAAACATCCAGGGGGAAGCACGCTTCAGTTATTAAAGGAAGATTTAAGAAAAAAACCCACTTGGTTTATATTTTCTCTTACAGAAATGAACCACAAGTAGCCATTTTTTTTCCTACTGATTAGGACTCCTACTGTTTAAATTCAGTGAGGACTTGCAGGCTGCGAGGCACATCTTAGGGGCCGTTCTGAAGAATTAATTAATTTTATATCTCGTGAAATGCTAGTCTGTGCTGGTATAAGCATCTTTAGCACCTTTTCTGTAACAGAAGAAAATCACTCAAATAGTCGCTTAGTTTTGTAGATGCCTACATGCTGTAAATACCTTGGGACATACCCCAAAACCCGTACCCTCCAAATACCAGTTACATGAGAGTTTGCTAAGTGAAAATACCTTTGGAAAACTACCGTTAGCCCAGCAAGAAGTGCTCACAACAGCATCTTCCTAAAAGAAAGTCCATTGCCACTAGGTGGCAGATTTATTTTTTTTTTAATTGACCACTGTGTAACTTTTTTTCAAAGCAAACCCGATGAAGGTGGTGTGACGAAGCAGTAAGGCTGGCGTGCGCTCCAGCTGGCATTTTGATGAAATGAAGAGGAGGGCAAGAGTTAGAGCTGTGGCTTGTGATCCTGGGCGTGCAGGAGCCCCCGCAACACACCACCGTTCTGTTAAGACTTCTGCACGGGATTATATTGACCTTCAATCCTGCAGCTCTTCTCCCCCCTATCCTCTCCCCCCGGAGAAGAAACAAGCTACGTTTGCTTCCGCAGCCCAGCTCTACTGCAGCTATTAGCCTCAACAGGGATTTCCAAGAGTCAATGTATCCTTCAGAATATTGTTGCACCAAATTATTTGGGGGGGCAATTTTGACCATCCTCATATAGCGAATACCCTCTCTGAATTCCCTGGCATGAGGAAGATGGCTGAGAGGGTGACTTGGCTCTGCAGTTATAAACGTTAGTGCATTCTTGAACTCTAGCCTTATCAGGGCGTTTATAAATAGCCGGAGCCCTAGGAATGCGTAACAGGAGGTCACCTAAGGATGCTAGCTCCCGGCATCTCTTCGGTCATGGGTTTCTAGGGGTTTTCCTACAGCCAGGCACTGCGCTGCGGGCTTAGCTTGCCGAGGAGTGTTATTCGTCTCCTAGCTATTGCAAGGCTGGGGGGGGCGATCCCTCAGTGGGAAGGTGGAAGGCAATCCCAGCTTTCCTCTCCCGGCACGCGGGTGTGCTGCGGCTCCCGAGGGCACCGGCCCTGCCCCAGCTCCCGCTGCCTCCGCGGGCAGCACCAGCGTGGGAGGGCTGATCCTGCTGGGGAGCAGGGTGCTGCCTGTGCTGGGGGCTGGCCCCGCTCCTCGCGCCTCCCGTCCTCGTCCTCCCGGCAGCGGCACGGCATTGGGATCACACCGGCCATGTGGGGCTGGCGCGGCTGCCCTCCACTGCGCCTCCACCCGAGGTGAGAAACTTCATCCATCCGTTTTATTTGTGCTTAAAGTTAAATGTAACCATTGTCCCTGCTAAGCCATTTGGCACCCTCAGTCTCTTAGATAAACTTCCCAAGCCTGTTTTCTGTCGTTTTCCCTGGAGAAAGCACTAAGAGTTTAGAAGCCAGAGCAGGACCTGGGGCTTCAAGCCTGCCTCTGTACCGAAGACTTGGAGGATTTGTTGTCATTCTGGATCCTGCACTTGTCACCTCATTAATAATCCTGCACTGGATTTAGGTGAGGAGTAAGCTGATCCCTCCCGCACTCTCGGTGTGACTGTCACCAAAGCTGACACCTCCACGAGCGTGGAGCGCTGGCCCTTGCTCCTCCTCCTTCACCCTGCGGGTCCCTTCCGTGCTCCCTTGAATAAATCGTTATTTTTTCCATCTCTGGCTGTCTTCTAATTCCCCCTGCCATCCCATTTGTCCCCCTCCACTTCAATGGCTATAGGTTTGGCCTTTCTTTTGGCAAGTGATGTACGGGGTTTTCTTCTCTCGAAAGGCAGAGCGCTTTGCTAGGGCTGAAATCCCAGTCTGGGTGAAAAAATCTTGGTTGTCCCTGAGGTTATCTTCTCGATTGCTCTCTTATATGTAGGTGGTGTGAATTCACACCCATGTAATTGTCCTTCTTGATTTCAATATTAATTACAAATAACAGAAGGTCTCTCAGCTCTTTAGTCTGTCATGCTGGTGCCTAACTTGGGGTGTTGCATGTAGCCTTTAAAGGCCTGCAAGTGAAAATAATGGCATAATTTTAAAAACTGCAAACCATTAATCAAATTACAGGGAAAATCATCATCCCCTGCACCTCACTAGAACAGATTTTAACTTGTCAGAAAAATAAAATGCAGCTGCCTTTTTTGTTTGGTTGGT
>VZSF01002881.1:28583-42812 GCA_013398295.1 Chionis minor | reverse complement strand
GGGATCCCCGGGGGGCGGGTGGGCTCCCAGTGGGACAAAGGAGCAGACGGAGGGGTGTCCCCATAGGACGCAGGCGGAGGATTCCCCATGGAGCGCGGAGGGGGCTCCTCATAGGGGGTGGACAGGGGGCTCCCCGTGGGCAGGGGGGTAGGTGAAGGTGGGGTTCACTAAGGGTGCCGTAGCCCAGGGGGTGTTGCTGGCTCTCAGCTCTCACTTTGGATCCACAGAGGCATGTCGGTGGGGACGGGCAGAGCTGTGGGGCTCAGCCCCATCGCTGGGTTTATGCTTTTTCCTTCCAGAGCCTGCGCGGAGGCGGATGCACGGGGCCTGGTTCCCAGTATCATGGAGGAGCTCAAGAGAACAGTAAGTCTCTTGTTCCAGTGGGTTTTACAGCACTTGCAGTACTGTGGTTATAAACGCAGCGTCTTTCCAACTGACCTGAGACTTGCTGCTGGTTAAGGGCAGAAAGGGACACCTGGAAGCCCCAGAGGAGTTGCGGAGGGCAGTCGGAACTGTGGGTCACATCTGAGAGGTCTCTGCGCACAATCCTCTGACTCCCGATCTTTTCTGTGCTACCGTCATGATGAGTTTAGGATTACGGCAAATGGCAGAAGACAGAAGCAGAGGAGAGGAAATCTCCACCCCGCAGGGTGACTTTGCCACCGCTCACCAATGAGGACAAGAAGAAGAAAGGGGAGAAGAAAAAGCCAGGTTGGGAGAGATTCCTTTATATGCTGCCCTGCTGCCCCTGCCCACTGGTGCTGCTTTTGCATTGACCCAGTGCTTTCTGCTGGGAGATGTTCAGCAAAAGCCACCAAAAAAAAAAAAATCACCCAAGGGGAAATGCCGAGAATAAAGGGGAAGAACTAGAAAAGACCAGGGAGTGCTTCGTAGGCTCAGCTCCTGGGTTGTAACTGCGAGCTGGTTTTGCTGGGGCTGCAGAAGATTTTAATTCAGTCTCTTAGTTGTTCTTTGTATTTCACTCAGCCGCATATGACGGGAGAGAGTAGATGTAAGGTGTTGAAACTGGACTGTGAAATAGACATGAGCCTTTTTTTTCTTTTATTTCACCAGTTGCATTTATGCTGAGTAAAAAACCGCCCCTGCCTTCGGAGACATCATCATCCCAAAAGAAATACACGAGTTTTGCTCAGAGGAAATTAGCACTGAAGGAGGCTGAATTAACTAAAAGCATGGAAGAGATCAAAATTATCACGGTACGTGCCACAAATATCCAGTGCTAGGATGTAGGCAGCAAATCCGTACAGTTACCCTGGCTGCCTTTATGGGGGAAATTCTAGCAGCCTGACTCACTCTTGCAAAATGGCATGTGTTTATTTATTAATACGCTGGAGGTAATTATGCTGCTCTGCTTCATGCTGGTGAAATCTAACCTTGATATTGTCTATCAAGAAAAATTAAGAGAAACCAAGAGAGACTCCAGACGTTAGCAGTAGGAGGGATGAGATTTAGGAAATGTGACCTGTTAGAAAAGGCTGTTGGTATCAGATTTTCTCAGTCTAGCAAAGAGAAGGTTGAGGTGAAGGATGTGACCACAGCTTTTTAGTAGCTGAAAAATGGTTATAAGAGAGACAGTGGTCCTGCAGCTGGTAGTAAGGAACGTGGGAGCAGGGGTGTGCTGTATGGGGGAAGTCAGAGTTCCTCGGCACTGGGGTTTGTTGTTTGATGCTGGGATGGCCAGAGTCTTGTTGGTGCTGTTACTGTGGGACAGAAATGTCCCGGGGACAGCAGACGATGGTAAGAAAACTTGGGGCAGGTGGGACTGATGGAATCCCCAACGCTTTAATCCACAAATTCCCGTAGAATCTAACCAAGCTGAAGAAAAATGCCATTGAGGAGCTGAAGCAGTGCAGTGCCCACCTGGCAGAGACCAGGTGCCAGCTGATTAAGGACATCCAGCACACCGATGACAGCACTGCCAAGCAAGCAAGGATCTTGCTGCAGCAGTATGAAGGATTGCAGGTGAGGCTTTAGGGTGGGCCAACAGACCCAGTTAAGCTGAATGCAGAATTTCCCATCACTCGTTAGTGCTGAAGAAGGGTCAGTTGCTGCCCAGCCCCTTCCACTGCACTGATTGTCATGGGGGGAGCTCCCTGATGCCCAAAGATCCTGTGAGGTGCTCTTGTTTTGTGCCTGTTTTTGAGCCACAAGAACACCCTAACTATAAGAGTCCCAAGCATCAGTATTTATCCCTGTAACAACCCAAATACATCCCTCCATAATGTCCTTGGCTCCAGCTGGCTCCTGCAGCACAACTCTGCCCCCCAGAGCAGCTTCTGTGCACGAGCTGGCACCAGCCACAGTGACGGATTCCTCTGTGCCGCTAATGCGCGCAACTGCACACGAGAGGAGCAACAGGGATGATGTAGGGGGACGTGGCAGGGCTCTGAGGAATGAGCAGTGACTGGATTTCTCCCTGTGGAGAGGGTGAAGGCAATGGTGCAGACCTTCAATCAAAACCAGCTGGACACAGCAAGGGCAGATCTCCAGGAAATGGAAAAAACAATGGAAAAGAATCTGGGAAGTGAGTTGCTCGCATTATGATGAAATGCAGTCTATGCAACTGTGTTACCTTTGCTTTCCATGTTATTAGGTTAAAGACACTGTGTTGATCTTACAAATGTCAAACAATTCCATTTCTGAAAATGAATCCCATTTGCTCTATGGGGATGACCTTCCCGTCAGCCTGTCAGGAGGGAGAGCGCTCTGTGACACCCGGTAGCCTGTGCTCAGGGCGGGTTGGAAGAATTGCCCCCTTGGCTGCTATTTGCACCGTCCCACTGGGGCAGGATCTGGGCAAGGTGGTCTGACTTGAGATGGCCGTTCCCACTCCCCACGGGGGGTGTAAAGTCTGTAGAGAGAAGGGCTTGGGCACATGCAGGACAGAATCCTTAGCTTAGTGAAGAAGCGAAGCTCTGGAACCCCCGGGTTGAGATTTTCTGTTTTGACTTTCAATCAGAGCTACAGCAGCAGCTGGATGAAGTCACATCAAAGGTACAGGCTCTCCAGGGTGAGCTTGGTGTTCTGCGGACCTACGTCGATGGGCAGTATCCAGAACAAGCTGTCCAGATAGTCCTTCTGCAGCGCAGCATCCAGAACCTGAAGGAGCTACAGCAGGTGCTGAGACTTCTCCTTCCCTGCAGCATTGCCAGGGAGGAAAGAGAGGGCAGGGGAGGAAGGAACACAATGGTTGTCTTGCCTAATGCTCCTGTTGTTTTTGTGCACTGCTGCCTGCTGTTCTCAGGAGGAGATAGACAAGACAGAAGAAATGGGGAAGGCCATCTTGCAGAAATTAGAAGAGAAGGCACAGGCGGAACAAGAGGTGCTGTTACAGAAAGTCGTGGAGGTTTGTGGAGTTCATCTGACGTCTCAGCAAGGGGAATCAGTTTCTGGGAGCTGGGAGACAAGGCAGGGGCTTCCCCACATTGCCCGTTAGCAATAGCGCAGCGCAGCCAGCACCCAAAGAGTAACAACATTGCTGCTCCCCCCGATGCCATAGTGGAGCCGTTTGTCAGCCTGGGAGGGTGCATGCGAAGCACTTTTGAGTTGCTGCTGTAATCTGGTGGGTTGAAATATTGTCAGACTCGCTCCTGAGAATTTGGCACGTGGAGGTGAGCACACTGTGACCCAATATTCACCCTGCTTTTATGGTTCCTGTTTTATTACATTATTTAGGTAGCTGCTTTGCTAATTGGCTGTGACACCGCTATGGCAGCACACATATGTTTGTAATAAATTCATGAGGAAATTAAACTATATGCAGCACTAGAGCAGAGACTGCTGTCGTTCTTCCCAGATAGGAGGAACTCCTTTTGCACAGTTCCTGCTTACATGAGGTTCTTAGCACTTTTCCTGGGTTAGCAGTTTGAGAGCACTAAGAAAATATTAATTATTGACTCTGCAGCCTGCTGTGACGCAGAACTGCTGTACCCTTTTACAGGTGAATTTGTAAGTGCAGGTAATATAAGTTACCCAAGCAATATCAATAAGTTTTCCCTGGGAAACTGAACTGGATCTCGAGTTCCTCAGTCTTGTTCCATGATCAGCACAATGCGATCTCAACGACAGTTTCTTTTAGGGCTGGAATCCAAACCTTGTTCGAGCAGATATAATTTTCTTGAAGAATGATGCGTGTGGATATGGCCAGCATCGGCACCCGGCAGTGGCAGCATTTCATGCTGGTGGGTACTGGGGATTTTCTGCAGCTGCTTTTTTTCTCTTCACCCACACAGGAGAAGCTGCTGCACCAGGATGGCCTGAAGCAGATGGTGATAAACAATCATGTTCTGCGATGTGGAATACTGAGGCAAAGGGAGGTGAGTGAGCTGGGGAAGAACCAGTGCAGAGCAGCAGAGCGAGCTACCCTCATCCCTTGCCCTTCCTGAGGATTTTTTCTGCCTTAGGGGGGGTGTTGCCTTCCATTTCCACTGGAGTTAGGGCACGAGCAGTCCAGCAGGTATTTCAGGAAGCCTGTTAGGGGCTTAGTTGCACAGGGGATGTTTTCTAGCTCTGCTGTTTGCTAAATCTCTAAAACTTTAATTTCTGCTTCTGTTGCAAAGTAAAGAACTCTTGGAAATGTCATTAATTCAGATTATTAAGGACCTGGAAGAGGAGATTGGTGAGCTGAAGAGAAGCATCCAGACACTGCGCCAGAGTGCAAGACACCCAAGAGAGCTGATCTTTGCAGACGTTCTTCTCCACAGACCCAAGTAAGGCTGGTCAGTGGGCATGCACAGCCCTTTCCCTGTGGCCTTGGGCTGCAGAGTCTTTGACGCTGAGTGCTAATAACCTTACACCATCGTTTCCACAGATGTGCCTGTTAAACTACCCCCATCCCGGGGTATAAACCCCACAGTTACGCTGGGTTCTGCTTGGGAAAACGACTGCAGGGTCTCGTGGTCTTGCCTAAGAGCAGCTAGGAACTAGCCACAACTCTAATACTGATCCTTGCTCACATCACATCTCTCTTCTGGGCTTCCCTTTGTGCAGGCTGCGAGTGGAGATTTATTAGTGGCTGCAGTGGGAGACAGTCAGGACCATCAGAACTTTTCAAGGCCCTTGTGCCTCCACAGACTCTTACTTTATTGTTGTTTTCACTTTGTGGTTGGGAAACAAAACCGAGGGAATGGGGCACGCTTGCAAAGAGCATCCCTGTCAAGGCAGGTCTTGCCCATTGAGAGCCACCTTGCTGGTTGTGTGAAATGGCACCAGTGCTCTGTGAGAAGAAAAATGGGCAGTGATTTCCCTAATATGTAAAAAAAATAAACTGTGTTGGTGCCACTGGCTGGCAGCAAAAAAGCAAAACTTTGTTGTCTTTCTTGCTGCTCTTTCCCTGATCTGTTCTCTGGTAGCTAATTACTTCCCGAATGGAGGTTGTGGGTAATCCCCCCACCTGCTTACCAGTGTGCACTGAGCTGATACTGGATATAAGAATTACAAAGCACAAGGTGAAGCCTCACTTAGCATTGATGGGGAGAAGGCCCTGCCAGCCTCACCACAGGGGTACTGGGCTCTCCTCTCCAGGGACAGACTCAGTTGGGTCAAGACCGTGGGCTGAAGCGTACCAGCAGCCAGCTGTGACAAGCTGTTTTCCACCATACCCATGGCAGGCTGGAGCCATAATGCTGCCCTTTGTCCTGTGGCAGTGGAGTCATGCCCAGGGCAGGAAAAATCACAAATTACTTAGACCTGCTGAGGTGCCTCGGCTTTCTGTGCTGTCCGCTCACCAGGGATACAAACCTGAGAAAAAAATGGGTCAAATGTGTTTAAATCTTGAGTACGCCGTAGCCCGAAACTCCTAAGTTGCGCAGAACAGCGTGCATATGTGCGTTTATTTACAGCAACTGCCTATACAAGTTGTTCTTGGCACAGAGACGCCGGTTAATGGAGTCATTCCTTTCCAGCGGGTCCTGCCACTGCAGGTGCAGACCAGCCCCTCAGCTCCTCCGCACCTCATGTGCACACAGGGCTTATTTTGCATGGAAATATCAAACCTTGGGATGAGCGGATGCTCGCCTAGCAAACCAATGATGCAGATGACAAGAGGGGCTGGATCTCCCGCTCCCGGGGCTGGGTTTTAGCTGGAAGTCAGGTATGGCTGCAGCGCTGCAGAGGCACCAGCCGAAAGAGGAGGAAAGCCTGGAATGTGTCAGGAGACTGGGTGGGGGGGAGGGGGAGAAGACGAGCGGCTGCGTGATGGATTGCTGAAACTTAATTTTTTTCCGATAAAAAAAATGATAAAAAAAGGGAATTAATTAGCCTCGACAGCTGTTGGGGCTGGGGTTACTGAGGGTGGCTGGGAGAGGAGTTAAAAATAGCAGGAAGGCCCAAGTGGAAAGTTTCTGTAACATCACAAGTCAGGCATTTGGTGCTTACCCGCCCTGACAGGCGGGAGGCTGTGCCAGAGCCCTCTCCGCCATCCCTCAGCCCTTTCCCACTGACCTCCCTGCAACTTTTCACACGACTTCACCAGCCCTTCATTTTTTTTTCTAATTAACCCTTTGGTTCCAGACACTGTATTTGCTTCCCAAAAGGGCAAAATCGGACATGAGCTGTGCTCAGCCTGGAAGCGTAAGGGTGTGTGGGAGCGCAGGATTCTTGCGGGCCTTCCTTGGATCCCTGCATATGGAGCCCGGAGGAGCTGTAACCCACTGTTTATCCATTCCCATCAGTTTTCCTCTTTAAAAATCCTCTTGCTTCGAGGAGCCCCGGGTGGATTTCACCAGCAGCTTCAAGCCCTGTGCTGGGGGCACTCTGGATGCACAGTTTGTACTGGACTGAGACGGAGATGGATGAGCGCAGCTCTGAGCGAGCCCAGCTCGCCGTGCTTGTCCTCTCTCTGTGAGAAAGCAGATGTACCTGGCTGCTCCGACGGGCTTTCTCTGCTTTTGTTTGTCTTTCGGGATTGACAGTGAGGGGTGGCTAATTTCATTCCTTCTCTCTCTCAGAGCCCCAGGGGCTACATCTGGCTCTGCCTCTCTGGGAAGGCCAGCGAGCACCGAACCTGCCTTGCAGAGGCCTCAGTCGCGTGGTCTAAGACAGGGCCGTGGAGCAGGGCCGAGGCTTGGAGCTAGTTTCTTTCACAGGCGGAGGGGTTAGTGGCTGGGGTAGACCACGAAGCGCGCGCCGAAAAGCGAAATAGTGCTGGGGCAAGCTGGAGGTCGGGCTGGGCTCTGGTTCACGCTGAACAGGGGCTGTGCATGACAACCCTCATCTGGTTTTAAAGGGTTTTTCCTCCTGCTCCCCCAGCTGCTTGTTTTGTCCCGACTCCCAGAACAAGTGTCTGGGCTCTCCCCACTGAAAACCAGTCCCACACCCCGGGGACATAGAGGAAAGGTGGTGGAGCAGATACAAGGCAGGATTCCCTCCACCGTCTCCGTGCCCTCTGGTGGTGGGGCTGCGGTGCAGGGGATGGGACGCTTCTGAGCTCCGGATGGGCTGCACAGAGCATCCCAGCAGTCACCTACCGCCCGCCCTGGCTGCGCAGGAGCTTCTGCTCCTCCTCGCACCAAACCAGCCGAAGCACAGCAGCATATTCCACCCTTTGCTTTGCCTCTCCTAACTCTTCTTTCTTTCTCAGGTGCACGCCGGATACCGAGGTGGTCCTCAGCGTCCCCACTGAGGGGCTGCCTCTCATCTGACGCTCGGCCAGGCTCCGTTCGCGGGCCCGAGGGAGCGCACGTGGTGCAGATGAGTTGCCGAGCTGCAAAGCGCCTCCTTTCCCATCGGCACTTCTCCATCCCAGCCCTGCTCCGCCACCCTGGGGACTCACTGATGTGGTTCTATGGTGCAGTAAAGGTGTAAAAAAATTCCTGCCCCGCGTGGACTGGTGTGCTCGCAGCCACGAGCCTGCAGCGCCGTGGAAGGAGCATGGGGTGAGCCCTGCGACCGCAATTCCCAGGGCGGCATCGCCAGCCTTCCCGCACTTGCACCCTGACCTGTCCCCTTCACGCCATTGCTGTAACACCAGGGGGTTTGAAGCCGAAAGAGGCCTTCCCGTCTCTGTGCTGTGACCATGACGGGTGTGCTGAGACTGGCCCTTGGTGCCAGCACATCCCAGTGTGAGCCGGACTGGTGTCCCAGCGCCAAGTCAGACCGGTGCCTGCACAGGGCCGGTGCTCGGGCGGTTTGGTGCCGCAGCACCCACACAGCCAACTGGTGGGTTCAAATAAAACCAGCTCCTGGGCTCGCCCGTACCAGGACAGTCTCTGGCTGCACTTGGCATCACTGGGTCTCGGTGACGGCACTGTGGCGTCTGCCGAGCAGGGCTCCGAGGTCCCGGCGGAGCGCAGCCCCCCTCCGGGCACCGGGCAGGATTGGCCTGGGCTCGGCTCGCTCCTTACTTGGCGAAGCAGCAGAGCCGTGCGCTGCCCCGCACCGCCGAGAGCTGGAGTCGGGCGAGAGTCGCCGGGATCCCGGCCGGGGGTCTCAGGGCGGGGGAGGATCCTGCCCCACGCCGGAGCGGGAGCCTGGCGGAGCCCCCGCCCGCGGCAGCGCATCCCGCAGCATCCCGGTGCGACCGCCGTCCCCAGCGCTGCTCCCCGGGACCGAGCAGACGCGCCCCCGGCGGAACTCGCCCTTCGCCGGCACCGGGAGCCCCGCGGGGACCTCGGGGACCGGACAGGGCGGCCCGGGCGGGGGCCGGGACCGGTGGGGGCGGGGGTGTGTCCGGCGGGGGAGGGACCGGGCGCGGCGAGGGGGGGCTCCACCTCCCGGAGTTTAAATCCCGAGCCGGGCGGCGGCCAGCCCGTCCCGGGGAAAGTTGTGCCCGAGGTACCGCCGACTCCAACGAGCACCGGCACCGGGACCGCCGCGTCGGGGGCTGCAGGGAGCCGGAGCCCCTCGGGGCGGCCTCTCCCAGCCCCGCTGCCCCCGGTGCCACGGATGACCCTGAACACGCAGCACGGGAGCAAGAGCCCACTGCGGAGAAGGGCCAGCACCCCTCTCCCGCAGCCGGGGGTGCCGGGTGCCACGTCCCAGGCCGAGCCCTGCCACCCCCAGCTCGGTCACTCTGCGTCCGAGCCGGCTGGCAGGGCCGCGGCACCCCGGGACAGCTGGTCCTCCGACTCCTCGGGCTCCTCCAGCTGCTGGGAACCCCTGTACCGGGTGGTGCTGCTGGGCGACCCTGGCGTGGGCAAGACCAGCCTGGTCAACCTCTTTGCCGGCGTCCAGGAGCGGGACCTGCTGGAGCAACACGGAGGTGGGTGCCCGGCAGGGGGGTGGTTGAGGCCCCTCCGCAGCAGGGTCATCCACCACGGGGCCCAGAGCGGGTGGTCCCAGCGTGTCCGAGCTGCACGTACGGCCCCGTGGTGGGAAAAACCCGCATGCGAGGCAGAGAGGAGCCCGGTGCTGGGGCCGGGATTGGGTCTCGGTAGCCAGGCGGTGCTGTGCCAACCGGGCTCTCCCGGTGTCTTGCAGAAGCCGCGTATGAGCGCACGCTGTCTGTGGATGGCGAGGAGACCACTCTCCTGGTGATGGACACCTGGGAGCCGGAGCAACGGGTACGGCAGGGCTGGGGCTGGATGCTGTGGGGAGCCCGTGCTGCCAGAGGGGACGGGTGAGCTGGGACGTGCCCAGGGGACGTTGAACGGGCACAGCCACTGCTTTGGAGCCTCGGAGCTCCATGAAGCTCCCTGGGGCTTTACCAGCTGTGCCCAGGGCTCGCTGCTGCCCTCACCGCAGCGTGGGACGTGCACACCGGGCAAGGCAGGGGCTGGGGTACATCTCTGATGGCTATTTGCCCACTTTTTGCCAGCGTGGGAGGCTGCCCACCTTGTTCTCGACCATGTGGGCTCTCACGGTGGGGCACCATGAGTGCAGGAGCAGTGATGTGGGTACAGAGTGCCCCTCGCATGAGGGGTGCGCAGGCAGGGGGGAAGAAGAAGCTGTGGGGAAAGAGTGTGGTGCCAGCCTGCTTCAAAATGCATGGAAATGGTTTGGGAATGAGGTTGAAGGAGCCAACTAGGCAAATCCTCGTGAGATGGTGCCGTCAGCCAGGGCACGTGCTTTAACAGGCAGAAAAGTGGCCCTGAGAGCCTGGCATGGGGCATTCCTTCTGCCCAGCACGCAGAGGCATCTCCTGGGAAGAAATGCCAGCACTGCTGTCACTGCCTCCCTCAAAACACCCCTTTGCCTCCCTCCATTCCAGGGCTTGGCATTCCTGCGGTGCCACTGGGCACTGCCTGGTCCCTGGGAGAGGGATGGAGCCAGTGCCCGGGCTGTGAACGCGGGCACAGCATCTGCGTGGGTTGGGGCTGCATTTTGCACATGTGGCTGTGCTCTCTGGGGATACCCCAGCACCATGACGCCCCGTCAACGGCCCTTTATTTCCACTATTGCTTACTCCCACCCTGCCCGGCAGGGACCGGTGCCTGGTTCACGCAGGATGCTGCACCCACAGCGCCGGCATTGCGGCATTGCATGGCCGAGGACACCTCTGGGAGGAGCAGCCTCAGCCCCCCGAGCCCAGCTGAGCTCACAGCCCCAATTTGTTGCTGATAGAGGAGGAAACTCTCAAACACTCCCCAAAATCAGGAGCTTTTAATCTGCATTTTATTAAAGGGGCCACATGTCTGCTCCCCACGATGCAGGGGCTGTTGGGGTGCGCTGGTGGGTCCCATCAGTGTCGGGGTGCTCTGCTGTCCCCCGGCAGTGGTCAGGGCTGCCAGCAGCCCCTGCAGAGCAGTGACATCTTGTTCCCTGTGCGGTGGCAGGGTGAGGAGAACTGGCACCGCAGCCAGTGCCTGCAGGTGGGGAATGCCTACGTCATCGTCTACTCCGTCACTGACCGGAGCAGCTTTGAGAGTGCCTCGGAGCTGCGCATCCAGCTGCGCCGTGCGCGGCAGGCCGAGGATATCCCCATCATCCTGGTGGGGAACAAAACTGACCTGGTGCGGTGCCGTGAGGTCTCCGTTGAAGGTGAGCAGTGGGGGGGGGAGGTTCTGGCTGGTGGGGACCCCTGGGGGGAGCCTGCACCCAGCCTCCCTGCCCGGCTGCTTTTCCTATATCCCTCCCCTTGTCCCTGGATGTGCAGGCATTGCCCTGCATGTGTCAGTGCTGGTCCCGTGGCACCTGGGGTGCCAGCAGGGCCGTGCCCACTCCCTGCCCTTCCCTTGCAGAGGGCCGTGCCTGCGCCGTGGTGTTCGACTGCAAGTTTATCGAGACGTCGGCGGCTCTGCAGCACAACGTGGACGAGCTCTTCGAGGGGGTGGTGCGGCAGATCCGGCTGCGCCGCGGGGGCAAGGAGGCTCGCACGTGCCCCACTCCCAGACAGAAGCGCAAGGAGAGCCTCACCAAGAGAGCCCGGCGTTTCCTTGACAGGCTGGTGGCCAGGAACAACAGCAAAGTGGCCCTCAAAGTCCGCTCCAAGTCCTGCCACGACCTGTCCGTGCTCTGAGAGCTGCCACCTTCCCATCCCTCCACACACACAGGCTGGGGACTCTCCTCTGCCAGCAGCACGGCCGGTGGCTCCACAAGTGCAAGCAGAACCCAGACAGGGCCGGAGCGATGCTGAGGATATGGGGCTGTTTTAACTGGTGCTGAGGGATACCCTCCAGGAGAGGGGACAAATGGGGTTGGGTCCTGTGGGCTGCATCTGTGGAGCAGAGGGTGGGATGGGCACCTGTGCTTGGGGTGGTGGGATCCTGGATTACAGATGCTCCTGGGGAGCCAGAGGTGAGGGGTGGCCGTGCCCCGGTGCAGGGCTGCCTGCAGGGCTAGAGCAGCTCCGGAGGCTGCCGGGAGTGTGGCTGGTCCCGCTTGCGGTGCCAGTCCTTCACAGGGTGGCAGGGACTGGTGAGGGCACCATAGCGGTGTCCACTTCGAGGACAGTCCTAGAGCCTGGCTGGGGAAGAGAGGCTGTGGGAGCACTGGCAGTGTCGCTTGGCACCCCCAGCCCCTCCATGCCAGCACCTCGCCAGGGCTTTGTGCCACCTTTCCCTGTCACCAGCCCTTCTCGAACTCAGGTTTTCCTGCACTGGTGCAATGGGGAAAACCCTCGATCTGCAGAATAAACTGCACGGGGGAGGTGCTGGTCTCTGCTGGGTCCCTGCCACGGGGAGCTACGTGCTGGGGCTGCCTGGCCAGGGTCAAGCCCAGTTCATTGCTCGCAGCTGGGACAGGGGACCTGCCTCCTGCTCCAGTTTCACCAGACAAAACATCTTAAGGCAGGGAGAGCCTTCGTCCATGCTTCACAGGAGTCTCTGTTCCTCACCCAGTGGTCACAGCATCATCCCCTGCGATGGCAGAAGCCCTCTGCACCCCCTGCACCTCCCGGGTCCTTGCTGGCTCTGGAAAAGCCTCCGGGAAGGGCTGAGCTCTGTTGAGGTGCCGGTCTCCAGCTCCCAAGCACCATGGCAGCCGTGGCCTGGGCAGGGAGCTGGGTGCTCGGTGGTTCCTGGTGCCCCAGGAAGGGGCAGGGAAGCAGGAGCCAAGCAGCACGGCACTGGCCGCAGCGTGGCACAGCCGGGAAGGGACGTGCTTGGCTGCAGCAAGCAGCCAGTGACCCCGGGCACCCTGGGAGGCGATGCTGGAGCCGTGTGGGCTCTGCCGGCTGTATTTAGGCTGCACTGCCAGCGAGCAGCCGGGACGCCGCAGGGTAGCCTGCTCAGTGGCCCCGGGCCCGGCACCAGGGAGGATCAGCGGTGCCCTCCCTTCCCCGGGTCAGGTCGGGAGTTTCCGCTCTCTCTGCGGCTCGAGCGTGGGGAGCCGCTGGCCGTGGCCGGTGCGGGGCAGCTGGAGAGGGGGTCACCAGTGCAAAGGGGACGCTGGGATGGGGCAGCGCCCTGTCCCTGTGGGATAACAGTCTCTCCACAGGTGCAAATCCCAGCAAGGGCTTCTCCTTGCAGGTTCCTTCCCCAGGACAAGGGAAACCTGCTCAAGCTTTTCTCCTTGCTGCTCAGTGCGTCCCCGAATCGTTGGTGCCTGTGGCATTGCTGCTCTCTCCTTGCTGCTGATCTGCCAGGGCCCTGTCCTGGATCTCCCCGCACCCCGGTTACTGGTGCTGCTGGACACGATGCTGCAGTTCACACAGCATCATCCACACCACAGAAAGGGGCTGCACACCGAGGACGGGGGCTTCTTGCTGCTCCGGTCACTCCCGCAGCTGCAGGCAGCATTTCCCTGCAGCAGGAGGTGGGGGGGGACAGGGGACACGGGATGGAAAGTTGGCAGCCGGCAGAGAGGGGAGTGGAAAGAATGAGCTCAAACCCAGAAAAATGTGGCCGTGCTGGAGGGTGGGAGGAGAGGCCAAGGGGGGGCCACAGCGAGGCGCTGGGAAACGAAGGGAGGAAGGAAGGAGGAGAGTCCTGGATGCCAGTGCTGAGCCAGCTCCCAGCCCTGGGGCAACGCTGCTGGGTGCCACGGCTGGACCCCAGGGCACACGGAGCTGGATGGTGGTACAAGCACTGCCCCATCCTCCTCCTCCAGCCCCTTCGCCTATCTCCCATGGCCCCCCAGTCCCTCCACCCGCCGCCAGCCCCGAGGGGCCGGAGCAGCTGCCCGACGCATGGGGGTTCATTTTCTCATGGAGAGTGGCTAAGCAAAGCAGAGGGGAGGAGCGTGGCCGCTGCCTCGCCACGGGCAAGTCGAACCCTCGGTCCCTGCAGGACAGCAGCGGCTGGGGGCGGTTTTAGATTCTGGTTTAACAACCCACCGAAACACAAGAAGCGGCTCAGCCCCCTCCAGCTGTTCCTTCAGGCTCCCCCCCTGGCTCGGGATGGTGCTCCCACCCCGGTTAACCCAGGTTTGGTGCTGAGCAGCGGGGGTGAGGCAGGCAGGGAAAGCGTCACCCTTCGTCGAGGGTTCCCAAGCCAAGCTGGGGCTCAGGGGGCAGGTGTGCACCCAAAGGGGTCCGGAAGGGGCCGGGTGAGGGGGTCGATAAGGGGGTCAGTAGCTGCGCTGTGCCATGCCGCGATACGCCATGGCAGGCAGCAGGGTGGGAAGCAGCAGGGTGTGCGCGGGCACGCTGGCACGCTGCGTGGCTGCCTGCTGCTGCCCTCGGTGCCCGTCCTTCTCGTTTGTGGGAGAACCGGTGGCAGGGAGAGGGCAGCGGCCCAGGCAGGAGGCCAGCCCCGCAGAGAGGGGCTCCCAGGAGGCCTTTCCATCTGCCCTCCGCCTGAAAGGCGAAACTATGAATCACTGCCGGTCCTGAAATAGATTCCTTTTTTTTTAAAAAAAAAAAAAAAAAAAGAAAAAAAAAAAAGGAAAAAA
>VZSF01002881.1:9036-28511 GCA_013398295.1 Chionis minor | reverse complement strand
AAAAAAAAAAAGAAAAAAAAAAGAGGAAAACATTTTATTTTTTTTTTAAATTTAAACTTGCTTTTTAATCCCTTCTTCGCTCCCTTCCCCTGCCCAGGGCTCAGATCTCAACCGGGGGCAGCACCACTGAACTTTGCTCAGTCTTTAGTCTCCGCTGGTGCCTTTGCCTCTGAGCTGACCCCGGCCCTGGCGCGGGCGAGGGGGACGCGCAGGAGGAGGAGGAGAAGGAGGGAGGAGGAGGCAGCTCGGTGGCTCAGCCAGGCTGCCAGCGGCTCGGGGAGGGAAGGGATATTTGCGAGGAAAACACATGTTTTGGCCAGTTTTCCAGCAGGGCCCTGGCCCCGGTCCAGCGGCAGGGAGTTTGCTGCCCTTCATGAGGCGTTTTCACAGAGGGGGTGTTTGCCGGGCAAGGCCGTGGGTGGGCTGGGAGCGCAGGAGGGGCCTTTGGGAAGTGGCAAAGGGTGGGAAAACCCAGGGCTGGCTGGAGGAGAACCCCCGGAGGGAGCCCCCGACCCGACTCGCTCAGCCTGAGGGTGGCTGAAGCCACCACCTTCCCACTCGCGGCTGGGGGCTGCGGGGAGCCGGGGCCCCCCCTTGCCCACAGGGACCCCCCCTATGCTCCCACCCGCTCCCCGCACCGTGGGGTGTGGGCAGGGCGGGACAGGCCTACTGGGATCGGGATCGGGGCCGGGATCGGGCCCAGCCGCCCTCGGGCCCGCCGCCGGTCTCCTAGCAACGCGGCCCGGGTTGCCGGGGGCGTGGTTAACGCCGGCTGCGTGTGACGCGCTTCCGGTCGGTAAGGGGACGTGTCCCTGGCGCGCGCGAGGCCGGAAGCGGACCGCGGTGGGAGCAGCCGCCATGGAGGAGGCCGCGGCGCACAACGGCAGCGCCGNCTCCCCCTCCCCGGGTGCCCCGTCCCGCAGCCGGTCCGTCCCCCCGCCCTGGTCCTTGTCACCGGGAAGGCAGAAAAACCCGCGGCCCGGCGGAGGCAGGGGACCCTGGGGAGACATCTGGCTTCCCCCGGGGTCTTCTCCAGCCCCATCCCCGCTGTCCCGATAAACTCAAGTGCTGCAAAACTCGCTATGACCCCCCGGCCACCTTCTGCCCCCGCAAGCGGTGCTGTGTGGGGGACACTCGTGTGTGGCCCCGCAGCGCTGGGGCTGGTCCCCAGGGTGCCACGGCGCTGTCCTGCCCGCACAGCCTGTGCCGTCCCTGCAGCCCATCCTGCTGCTCTCTGCATCTCGGGTCGCACCTGGGACTTAAATCCCAACACTTTGGATCCTGACGCTCAGGGGAAAGGACCGTTTTACACAACCTGATTCATTACTTTCTTTTTTAAAAGCCCCTTGTCCACCTTTATGTCTTACTTCAGAGGTTTCAGCTGATTTTGGTGGGGTTCCTGGCAGTCCAGGCAACTGAGGTCTGCGAGCAGGGCCTGGCTGTAGTTCTCGGGGGGGGGGTTTCTCTTCACTCGCACCGCAGGGAGCCAGTGGTGCTTTGGGCGCTTGCCTCTGCACCGCCAAGTGCTGTGTGGCGGCAGCTGTGCCTGGGATAAGCTGTTTTGTTCCTTTGCAGTGTTGCTTTGCATAAGGGCTTCCGCTAACGTGCAGTGCGCTCTGTCCGGCGCTGGCCGCAGGTGTTTGCCTGCGTGAGATCAGATCTCCCAGCAGGAGCCAGCTGGGCAGGGGAGCAGGCAGGGGAGCAGGCAGGCAGCCCTCCCTCCCTCCCTCCCTCCCTCTCCTCCTAAAGCGGAAGGTCTCTCCTGGGAAACGGCTTGAAAGGAGGCTGGTTCAGCTGGTGCAAAGAAGTCTCAGAAGGTGAAAGGGGTTTAGAAATCTGGGGCTTTTGAGCACAAGGAGCTTCCCAAGAGCGAGGTGAGGGATAAAAAGGTGATTGGAGAGCAACGTCATTCAGAGGGTGATGGACATATGGTGTGCACAGATGGGGAGGCTGTTGGGGATGGCCGGGCGTGAGCGGCGAGGGAGCCCAGCTCCCCTCTGGGCACCGGGAGAAAGGAACAACGCCAGCACAGCATGCAGAGTTGGTTGGGTTTTTTTCCCTTCTCCAAGAGGAAAAAAGCAGTAAATTGTGGCGGCCCTTGGAAAGATGAGTGCGAGGTTTGCTCTTTCCATCTCGGGTTCTGCCTGTGACACAGTCCCACCTCTGGGAATGACAGGGGGGCTACTGGGTGCCCTGCCCCTCTTGAAGCTGCTGCGGAGCCTGGCTTGTTGTGTCTGTTCACCTCCTGCTGAGGTGGGAAACCAGAGCAAGGGCTGATCCACTCCTGTCCTCTCCCCTCCCCAGAACTCCTCGGAGATGCCGGAGACCATTACCAGCCGAGATGCTGCTCGTTTTCCCATTGTTGCCAGTTGCACCCTTCTGGGCCTCTACCTCTTCTTTAAAGTAAGTGAGTGCCGCTGGCTGGCGCTGGTGCTGCCACCCTCCCCGCCTGGTCAGGAGCTCCCGAAATAGGGCTGACTCGCTTTTTTGCTTACCCTAGTTGGGGCCCCTTAGCGTTGGGACAAAAAGTGTGTAAGGCTGCGCGGTTCAAGCTCTTCAGTGTCACCACGCAGGAGGACATCAGTTCTCACCTGAATTGTAACAGCTCAGGATAATTCAGAGCTTGTTTGTGCACAGGCTGGTTCTGGAGAGTTGGCGAGGGGCAAGTTCACCCCGAGTTCTGCCTTGTTGTCGTGGGCCGACCTGACGGTGCACGGACTGAAACCAGAGGGTGCCGGGGACTGCCGAGTTGCAAATGTCTCTGTGTCATGCTCCATGCTGTGCTTCCGAAGCTGTCCTGACTGCAGGCCTGGGGGATTCCTAGCTCATGGGTGAGCCCATACACGTTCAGGTGAAGTCCTCTAGATGTGCAGAACAAAAAAACAGTTAGATGACCATTCTTGAGTCACAGATGGGAGATCCCAGCAGTGGGTGCTTTTGGCTGTGTGGAGGTGTCTTCTTAAAGCACCTTTGGCTGCCTGCGCACCTCTGGCATGCAGCTGAGCTTCTGGAGAGGCCTGACAAGCCATGGGGCCACCAGTGCAGAGTGACTCTCTCAGCACAGTGGTTGTCCTGGGCTACCTGCGAGGTGGCAGAGTGCTCCTGTCTGGCCAGGTGAGGTGTAAGGTGCGCCGTGTGGGTCCTCACCCCAGCATGGGACTGGGCGCCAGCCCGTGCTGTGGCTGCACCAGGAAGGCGAGTGTGTGCGCAGCCACAGAGCTCAGCTCTGCAGCAGCAGACGGGATCAGGCTTCCCTAGTAATATGCCCTGCTTTCCCAGCAATGAAGTTTAGCCTGTGTGCTCAGCGGGGCTGCAGCTCCTCTTGTAGTCACCAGTAGTAAAGCCGAGCATCTGCTGAGCCTCTCCTGATGGTGAGTTATGGAGCAGCCACCAGACCTTGCCACCAGGCCCCGCTGGCTGCCGAAAGAACCCCCTGTGGCCCATGTCTCTAGGTGGTACTCCACCTCCTCAGGTGTCTTTTCTGCCTCTTGCTCCTGGCTGGGATGGAGACACCAGCGAAAGAAGTACTGAATGTGCAGTGTGGCCCCGCTGAAGCTGCTGCATGATCGGTGGTTCTTCCTTGTAGCATCTGCAACTTGCCATGAGCTCTCTTATTCCTGCATCCCCCCTCCAGGAAAGCACAGATGCCACTGGGGTGTCCCCGTGCTGGGCTGTAGGGGTGTGATTCAGCAGCAAGGCAGCGTGCGCGGTGGAGGGCAGGGTTTCTAATAATACCCTGTTTAATTAGGGCAGGACATGCTCGGCCTGCTGCAGTACTGAGGTGGGAGTGCTGCTGCTCCCCTCTGCCGGAGCAGCCCCCAGGAGCGGCGCAGTGCCTCGCTCCCTGCTCCGGCTCGCTCTGCAGCGGACACACGGGGGAAGCTCTGTCCTCCTTTCTGCAGCGCTGGAGTTATTTTTTGACCGAAGCAGCTTGTAGATGTGTGACAAGCCACAGGCCCATTGTGCTTGTTCTGCGAGCGCATGGCTATTTCCAACATAGTTGCACCACTGATGTGAAGAATTTGGGTTATTCCAGCTATTCTTCTCATCTCCCTGGAGCACTAACACAGCAGCTGCCAATTGCAACGTGAAGTGCTGTAGATGGGCAGGACGCTGCGGTAACTGACCCCTCTCTGGATTTGTCTTGCAGATATTCTCTCAAGAGTACATCAATCTTCTGCTTTCCATGTATTTCTTTGTGCTGGGGATCCTAGCCCTGTCCCACACCATCAGGTACAGTGGAGGGAATGGTGTGACTGGGGCAGGGGTGTCCGAGGCTGCCTGATCTGCGAGGCAGTGGGGCATCGAGTATATTGGGGGGTTTCCACGGCACCATTGCCTTGCAGCAGAGCCAAGTCTCAGCTCGCTGAATGTTCTTCCCCAGTGGTGTGAAGGACTCTGCGGGGAGGCAGGCCCAGAGCATGCTGTGAACCCTTCCTCCTGCGGCAGCTGAGGGCAGAACCAAAGTCTCAGGGTCCCAGCAGTCTGATAGCCCATGCAGTGTCACTGGGAAAGCTCGTGGAGGTGTGGGTGGCCACTGTCCTAGGAGCCACTATGGGCTGGCACAGTCCTTGCTGCTGTGTGGAGGGGAGACGCCTCGGCACCCACATTCCTCTTAGTGGGATGGCTGAAATGGGCAGCTGGAGCTCACAATAAGGTCCCCGGCCTCTCGCGCCGATGCTTGGCGTGAGGCGTTGAAAGCTCAGGCTGTTTCAGTAACTGAAAAAGTAGAACTGGTTTCCTGTTTCCTGAGCGGTAGGGTGTTGGGGACCTGGTGCTTAGACTGGAGCTGTGGCAAGGGCTTCGCCGCCGCTCCCAGCTCTGCGGCAGGGCTGTTCGGTGGTGGCACAGCCACTTCTGGGTGACCCATAGTGTGCCAGGGGTGTGCTGGGGGGGTGACAAGGAACCTGCCGGGGTCTGGAGTAGGTCCTAACTTCTTGCAGGTGATGCTCTGTGCCTGTTGTGCTAGAATGTTTTGGGGGACTGTCACTTATGGGCAGATCAGACCGCTGGGGAGGACAAGGTCCCGTGTCTGCGGCTTGGTGACTGAAGCTGGGGCTCCTGCCCCAGTCCCTGACGTGGTGAAACCTGGTGTTTACCAAGAGCGGGTGTGGGCCAACGTCTGTGCTGTGACAGCGTTACACGGAGGCACTGGGCAGCGCATCCTGTGGGGTTTCTGTCAAACTGCCCTTCTCTGCACCTCTCGTTTCAGTCCCATGATGAACAGATTCTTCCCTGCAAATTTCCCCAACAAACAGTACCAGCTCCTCTTCACGCAGGGCTCCGGGGAAAGCAAGGAAGGTATGTCGGCTCACTGGTCTCTCTGGGGGCCTGAATGTTTTCTGCCTTTACTGTTTTGTTTCTTGGTCACTTGGTATTTTGACTCTCAGCCCCTTGAAACAACCTTGTCAAAGACTTATCCCTTACTCTCTGCTGTGCTTCTGTAGCCAGTGTGAGCTCCGTGTGTCTGTGCAGAGCTGGGACTGCTGTGGACCTCTTCTTGCACTGGCTGGTGCTCTCCCTGTCTGCTGCCTCTGGCTGGCAGCAAAACCCCGGAAACAGATCCTGGAGCACAATAGGAATGGCACTGTGGTCACTATTAAACACACTGCCTTTATTGAAGCTCCTTGGATAGCATGGTACTGACTTTTTTGTGCTGCCTTAACTGATGTGATTCACATCGTTGCACTGGTAGGAGATGCTTTGCTGAGTTTCCTGCCCAATAGCATTACTGGTAAGGGAATACTTACAGTGATACCACCAGGAGTTAACTGGTGTGGGAAGAGGGAGATCTGCTTCTCCCTGCCTTAGACAGTGCCTGAATCCAATTTCCTTATCGACAGAAGGATCGCAGATGCTGTCCATGTGGCAGAGTCTGGCTGAAGGGGAAGGTCTGGCCTTGCCAGGGCTGCCTGCTTACTCGATGCAGTTTGCACGTGTTTACTGTGAGCACAGACGTTTCTGTGGGTACAGTCCCCCCCGTTTGGGATGTGAGCACTGTGATCTGTGTTGTTTCCCTGCTGTGAAGTCACTCGTCTCCGCCCTGCGCGGAAAGGGGAGCTACCCAGGCTGCCCAAAATGCAAGTTCTCTGTTTTATTGCAGAAATAGTGAATTATGAGTTTGACACCAAGGATCTCGTATGCTTGGCCCTGAGCAGTGTTGTGGGGGTCTGGTACCTGCTGAGAAAGGTAAGAGAACTGCAGCCCTGTTACGTGGAGGCCAGGATCCAGGCTGGATGAGACCTGGACCTCTTTCCACGCAAGGCATCTTTCAGGCTGAGACTGTGGCTCAGCACGTGCAGCGGGACCCAGACCTTCTTTTGCTGTCGTTCTCAGCACTGGATTGCCAACAATCTCTTCGGGTTGGCGTTCTCCCTCAACGGCGTGGAGCTGCTGCACTTGAACAACGTCAGCACCGGCTGCATCTTGCTTGGGGGCCTCTTCATCTACGACGTCTTCTGGGTAAACGGGAGCATTCCCCGGGGCGGACGCGAGTTGCAGCCGTTGGCGGAAGGCATGTGTGGGGCGTTATGCCTCTTCAGAGGCAGTACGCTGGCTGGACGCGCGTTCGCAGTCAGGATTTCCACTTTCTCAGCCCAAAGGGGTGTGGTGGGCATGATGACAGAATCAAACAATAGCAGAATGTGGAAATGCATTTTCTTTTAACCTCTGGCTTAGGGAGCCCAGGGCTGGCAGGGATCTCATCAGGGCTCTTGTGGGGTACCTGGGTGTGGGGTTTATCCATTTCTGGTGACTTGTATTCCCTACTAAGGTTGTCCAAATGCCTGGCAGAGCTGCTGGGTGGGCTGGAGGACGAGGGTGCTCTGGGGGACGCTGATCCTTCTCATATGGGCTGTGCCTTGGCTCTGTCATCTGCCAGCTTCGTTAGCGTCCTTCTGTTCTCTTGCACAGAGCACCAAACATCGGAATGCCTCCAGTCTTTTTCCCTCAGCCACTGCAGTGCCCTGCCACCTTCGTTTTGAGGTTTTCCTTATCTCTGCGATGGACCTGGATGCATGTTTCTCTTAATGTCCATGTTCCTTGGTCCTTTCTGTTGCCTCCACCTTCTGAATTACTGTATTTCCAAATGTCTGAGAGCCCTGTATACCTTGAGGTCTGTCCAGCAGCTCTGCTGCTGTCTGAGTAATCCTTCCCTATTTAGGCCTGGCTACTGCGTGTTATTTCGTACTTGGCTGGTGATGCCCCTGTTTCATAGGCTTGTTAACAGTCTCAGCTCTGTGGTTCGTTAGTCTGTGTGCCACTTCCTCCACTGCTCTCAGCTGGAGAGGATTCAGCCTTCTGGCTTAGCACACCCAGTGCCTCACGTCCTGCTCGGGGTGTAAGCATCTTCACGGCACTTCGGAGCCAGCGAGAGGACAGCCCTCCCTGCTCTCTTGCTTGCTGGCTGTCTCCCACCTCAGCTTCCCCAGTAGGTCAACGTATCACTAGAGCCTCACAAAAGGGTTATCCTGAAGCGGAGGCCCTCCTACTGTGCCCCTCGCAGGGACCGGTCACTTGGACCTTAGCACGGATTTAATCATAGTAAGATCCAAGGAGGGTTTTGTGGTGTAAGGAGAACTGCTCAGTGGATCGGTGATAATGTCCCCCGCATAGTCTTGGGGTGAATTTGCATGTGACGCTTTTCCCTGGTTGCATTGTGGAGTCCTGTCACTCTGTGGAGATACCCAGAGCTTGCTGCCCTTTACAGGGGTTAATCTGATGCCCAATGCTTAAGGTTTTTCTGTAATCTCTAGTTCAGTGATCTTGCTCGGTCAGTGCTAACCAGCACCTGGTGTATGTGCCTGCTGCTGGAATAGCCAAGACTGGAGGCTTGGAGATGAAAAGGAACAGAAATAAGGCTGGTTGACCTCTGTGTTTACAGTCCGCCCCCCAACCAATGCCAATATTTAAAGCTGATTGCGCAGTACAAATAAATTACCTTAGAGCAGAATGCAGCTGATCTGACAATTGCTCCAGTCCCTGCTGTAAGCTCATGGGCAGCGACCTGGGACTCTGCTGGGAGCCTCTGCCTTTGGATAACATCCTGTGTGGTGGTCAGGCTTTCCACTGAGTTGACTAATTAGAGCTGAACTGACCCGCAGGGGTAGGTGCTGGGGTGGTGGGCAGCACCATGGCTCTGCAATATGAGCGGTTTCCCCAGTGCTGCTCTGAAAGCAGGATGGCCATCACACGTGCACCTCCTTGAGTGCTGTCCTGTGCCTTCTCCCCTGGGCGGTGGGCTCACATGCAGGACTCCTCTGCCCACAGTTGGGTGGCTCTTTGCCTGTTTTCTGTCACTAAGGCCATTCCGGGCACTGAGGTGAGGCTGTAGCTGATGTGTAGCATGTGTCTCTGTGCAGCTGTGGTCACCCTGGACTTCTCTGCTTGTCCCTAGGTCTTTGGCACCAATGTGATGGTGACAGTTGCCAAATCGTTCGAGGCCCCGATAAAATGTGAGTAGATCTGCCCTGTGTGCTGGAGGAGGGGCTGTCCCTTCTGTTCTGGTCGCTGCCCCATGCACCCTCTGGCTCTGGAGATGGCTCAGAAGGTGGGATGGACGCAGGAAGTGACTGCTACATGGTACCACTGACCTGCAGGGAGCCAGGCCAGGTCTCTGGAGGGGGATGGTTTGCAGATCCCTGAGCTGGCTGCGTTAGTCTGCACCCCCGGAGTGGGCAATTTCACCTGCTTATTAAAAAAAAAAAAGAAAAAAAAATCAAAACCTCAAAAAAAACCAAAACAAAAAACACCTTAGCAGGAGGCTGAATTGTTCCTGTGGAGTATGCAGCAGTTTGGGTCCTTGGAGATGGGTTGGAACTTGTGCGTGGCACTGGCCCCAAACCCCTCTTATTTCCTGTCCCAGAGTTGTCCTAGGAAGGAGAAGGGGGGAGCTGCAGGAGAGGAGTGGGCTGAGGGCAGGGACAGGGATCTTGCCTTGCTCTGGTCCCTTCTCATCAGGCACAGCGGTGCTGAGCTCTGCTCAGCACAGACATTCTCCTCATTGTACCTCTCTCTACTCCTCCTAGTGGTTTTCCCTCAGGACCTGCTGGAGAAGGGGCTGGAGGCTGACAACTTTGCCATGCTGGGTCTGGGAGACATTGTCATTCCAGGTAAGGACAGCAGAAGGGGGATGTGACGGGGGTCGCCTGTCTGAACAGGCTGTGGGGAGCTAAGCGGGTGTCTCGCTCTGCCTTTGGCCGTGCCAGAGCCCTGCGGGCCCCCTGCCAGCTCGGGGGGTTGCGTGGGCTGAGGGGCTGTGTGAGGTGGGGATCTCCCACCGGCTCCGGCTGCTGTCCCGGTGCTTTGTGCCGCGAGAGGGCGCTGTCAGCCCAGACACAGCACTCGGCGCCACTGCAGGTCCTGCCCTGCCTCCTCCAGCCTTCCCTAGACCTCCGTCCCCTCACTGTCCCCTTCTCCCCGCAGGGATCTTCATTGCCTTGCTGCTGCGGTTTGACATCAGGTGAGTGGGTGGCAGGGAAGGGTCTCTGGCAGGTTGGATCTTGCAGCATATTTGAGCTGCTTTTGTAGAGGAAAAGGGGAAGAAGAAGCCAAGAGCGCAGTTGTGTGCTCCCCTCCAGGGCTTGGCGTGGGGACCCGGGACAGGGGTGCAAGGGGAAGCTCTTGGAAGAGTAGCCATGAGCAGGGCTGGCTTTGTGGGTAGGTCCTGAGCACTGGGGGTGAGTTGGTTTTGCTCATGAGTGTTGCTGTGGGCAGGGCAGGGCAGGGAAGGCAGCACGTAATGGCCTCGCAGAGCCTCCCTGGCACCAAGGAGGAGAGGGCAGTGCTGCTGTGCTGCGGCAGTGAGGGGAAACGGCGACAGCGTGGGAAAGAGCCGGGGGTGCTGGCACCTGGGAAATGCTTGTGTGGATGCTAATCAGTGCCCGGCAATGCTGGCTGCCTCTGGGTTGCCATTGACATTGGGGGAAGCATCTCCTTCCTACGTAGGGAAGCTGCACCTACCATCAGGGTGTTGCTTTCCGCAGTTGCCCCACACTGAAAGTCTCCAGCTGTGGAGCTGCTGGGAATGGGCAGCTTCTTGCGACTGTGGTGGTGTGGCCCCACTCCCGCTGCTGTTGCACAGACCCTCTCGTCTGTGCCAGCTCTTCCAGGTGTTTCCACCCACATCCTGCCAGCACCTGCTGGGAATCCCAGCTCCTGCAGCCTGCCCTGTGATAAAATAATACATGCAGAGAGTGGGGTGCCAGGGAGCGGCCATGCCTCCCCTGAGAACGTGGGACCATCTCTTTAGGTCCCAGTACTGATTCCTCCCTGCCAGTAGTCATCCAGCAGCAGGATCGCGGTTCTCCTTCCCTTCCTCAGCTGCTCACCTGGGTGTTATCCCATCCAGTCCCACACTGTTCCCACAGGACCAGGGGCTGTGGAGGTGGCAGTTTCTGTGCTGGCCTGAGAGTCGGGGCAGAACACAGCTCACCGTGCCCTAGCATGGTGGGAGGTGGCTAAGAACACTGAGCCAGCACTGTTTCAGCCACTGGCATCCCAAACCCGAGCTCACTGGGCTCTGCTCCCTTTCCCTACAGTTTGAAGAAGAACACGCACACGTATTTCTACACCAGCTTTGTGGCCTACATCTTCGGGCTGGGCCTGACCATATTCATCATGCACATCTTCAAGCACGCCCAGGTGAGCTCCACCATGCTGCCTCCCACAGATGCACGTCCCAAGAGGGACATGCCAGCTTGGCCACGAGGTTCCTGCATCATGCCAGGAAAAAGTAGATGCGTTCCTTCTCTTAGCCTTGCTTTTCCAGTGCCTGCTTGTAGCTTTCACCGCCCAAAGCTTGTGTGCCTGGCTGGAGCCGAGTCCTGCTTGGGGCAAGGCTGGTTCAGGCAGCTGCGTTTCCACCAACAGCACCTCAGCTGGGGTGTCCTGTGTTTTTGTGGCTCTTTGCAACCGAGCTGCCACCAAAGACCCACCCGCTGTGCTGCGGAAGGGACCTTGGGAGCCCACATGTCATGTGTGCTCTCCCTGGTCTGCATAGGGGCCCTCAGCATGTTCATGGCCCACTGGGACCTCACAGGGAGGGTTTTGTGCTGCTGCAGCTGTAACTTGGCTTATGAAGCCGTTTTTTGGGGGTATTAACCCTCTGTGAGCGCTGTGGCAGACACCATGGGTGCAGAGGGGACAGAGCCAGCTCGCCTTGTGCTCCTTCCGAGGAATGTTTTGTGGTTTGGTTTAACGGCTGTTTTTCTTCCTGACAGCCTGCTCTTCTGTACCTGGTCCCCGCATGCATCGGATTCCCGCTGCTTGTGGCCTTGGCAAAGGGAGAAGTAACTGAAATGTTCAGGTGAGCGTCAGCTGGGGACGGAGCTGTTTTGCCTGCGGCGCTGGAGCGCATGAAGCGTGCAGATGTTCCTACGCCTGGGCACAGCTGGAGGGACGGGTTCAACTGGGCACACTCTGGGTGTGCGTGTGCACGTGCGTGGGTGGAGGGAGTGGGTCTGTGTTTGTACACGCCGGCCCTGGCTCCAGCCACCCCCTCGTAGCCGGGTGGGAGCTTTGGTGCAGTACCAACAGGCAGGCAGCATCTGGTATTGCTTTACGCCCTGGTGACAAACTCTAACCGTGCACTGGCAGGCAGGGGAGGGTGGGACCGCACACCTGGTGCTGAGATACTTGGTCATTGTGTCCCAGGGCCCGTGGGTGGGGGAGAAAAAGAGACGGATCCAGCTGCGAGAGCAGCCAGGGCTGGTTCGAGCACATCCCAGCCTCCTCGTTCGGGTGAAGTATCCTGGTTTGCAGCTCTCCCTGCCCTGGGGAATCTAGGTGCAGAGAAAGGGGTCTGTCCTGTTGCACTCCGGCCTTTCTCTCAGCCTCCCACGCTCCAGGCATTTGCCCGTTTGCTGTCAGCGGGCAGCTTTGGTCTCCTGCCTGGACTGTCCCCTCTGAGCGTGTGGAGCGCCGTCGGGCCCGCCTGGGAGCTGTTCCTCCGCTGTGCTAAGCGGTTGTCCTCGAGGCTCGGTGGCGCCCACTGCAGTGGCTTGTTTGAGGGTGGCTGAAGCAGAGGAGGGAAGGGAACATCCATCCCAAATAGGGCCTTGAACTCTCCAGCCTCCCCGCTCTGAGTGCATCCCTGCCTGTGGGGCCTGCCTGAACCCCCCCCCGCCTGCTCAGAGGGAAACCAGCACCTGACTGGGGCGCAGCAGGGAGCTGGCTGCCCTCACCTCCTTCCCCTCCCCTGGGAGATGCAGGTATGCGCGTTCCCACCGGGCTGTCAGCTGGGCCGGCTCCCCAGCCCTGCCGCACCTGCCCATCCTTTGATGTTTGCTTCTGACGAGCGCTGCTGCAGGCGCTGAGTGTCCTGGGATCGTCCTTCCTGTGCACCTGGGATCCTGCAGCCGCTCTCCCCGGTGCCGTGACTCACCAGCTGACAGCAGCACCACCTCCCGCACCAGGAAAATGGGGAGAAACAAGCTGCGAGTCCGGCCCGCCCGGCTGCGAGGCACCCGGGGAGCCTGGCAGTCAGGCACTGGGGGCTAGTGCCCCCGCAGAGCATTAGCACAAGCGGCTGCAGCGGCAAAGCGCTGTTTGCTGAGTGCTGTCAGGGCAAGCGCAGGAAGCTGCAGGGTTGGAACCCTGATGGGTCCTGGGGTCCACCCCCCTCTGGAGTCACTCTGGTGTCAGGCAGAGGAAGTGGGATGCGACAGGACTTGTGCCCGGAGGGCAGTGGCTCCCACTGCAGGAATCCCACCAGGTGTAGCTCTCCCTGTGCGGCTCCAGTGCGCCCTGATCCTCCCCATGCTGACAGCAGCCCTGAGCTGGCAGTTCCCCGGTGTTCTCTGCTGGGCAGCTGCCTGCACGCAGCGAGCTGCCTGCACGTGGTCTCACTGCAGCCCTCAGCTGCCCTGGGAGAGAGCAGTGAGGGTCCGATCCAGTGGCGGGTACAACAGTGCTGCAGGGAGGGTGGCAGCAAGCAGATCTGTGCTGCAGGCCTGGGAAAGGGGTGCTGATGGAGCAGAGGTGGGAAACATCGGGATCGGTTTTGCAGGTCCCAGCCTTGCCAAGCCTCCCTGTGCAGGCATTAACCTTCACTCTGCCTCCATCAGCTGTCAACAGCAGGGAACCCGTCCTGCCACTACACCTGCTGCACACACACAGTCCTCGAGCGGCAGGAAAGGGTCTCCCTCATGCACTCGGCTGCCTGCACAGCCCCTGAGCTGCTCTGACACTGCCTTCCCAGTACCTGGGCTTCCTCTCCTGTGGGCTCCAGCTGCCTGGCTCTACCCCTGCCAGCAGGAGCTGCCTTATCCCCAGGTCTCAGCCTTCACTCTTCCATGCTGCAGCCCTACCTGGGGGTCTGCAGGCAAGGAGTATATAGGCAGGAGCCTGCCAGCACAGCTCCAGGGCCACCCCAGCCTGAGCTAGCGGCTGCCGGCAGCCGGAGGGGACAGCAGGCTGGCTGCCCAGGGTAGTGGGTTTGCAACAGTCTCAGTCCAAAACTCTTCTGCTTTTTCTCTCTTTCCCTCCCCCCCCTTTCCCCTCCTGCTTCCTCTCTCTCCTGCAGCTATGAATCCTCTGCTGAAATCTTGCCACACACACCAAGACTTACCCACTTCCCCACCGTGTCCGGCTCGCCGGCCAGCCTTGCTGATTCCATGCAGCAGAAACTGTCCTGTCCCCGCCGACGCCGGCAGCAAAGCCCTAGTGCCATGTAGCAATCACACGCGGTGCCCTTTCACTGTCGCTCTGGCCAGGTAGGGCAGAAGAAGTAGCTCTCGCCTCGCTGCTGCCGGACGGCTTCTCTCCCTGTCTTTGAGGGGAGACTGTAAAGGGGGAGAGGATTTGACATCTCTGCCCTTGGGTTTCCTGCTGGATGGCGGCGCTTGTGGGTTTCTTTTGTCAGGGCCTTGGGGGCAGTGCTGGGGGGGGGGGGGGGGGGGTTGCAGCCAGAGGAGCGAGACCCTGGGGGGGGTTGCAGCAGTTGGTTTTGCTGTGGCTCCCCCCGCTAACTGGCCCCGCAGGCAGCAGCGCTCAGCATGGGGGGAAGCATGGTGCTATCCAGGATATCCAATGGCACTTTCGGAAGCAAGGGCAGAACGCTGGGCACAATACCAGCCTGATGGCTTGGCTGGGGGAAGCCCCAGCCCCCGGCTGTGTGCACCCCATCGCTGAAGGTGTCGGGGAAGGGGGGTGTCACAGCACTCATCTCCCTGCCTGGGCTCTGCCTTGTCGGGTTTCCTACACTGGGGAGCTGATGGCTGGAGCCCAGCCCCCCCTTGGCACCGCACGGCTGCTGCAGCAGCGCGGACCTGCCTGGCGCAGTTCTCTGTCCCTAGAGAAGGTCCGGCCCCACTCACTCCTCCCTCTTGTCCCTCTCGTCCCCAGCTACGAGGAGAGCTCTACCCCCAAGGATGTGCCAGGGGCCTCCAAAGAAGAGATGACAGAAGCTGCCAAGAAGAAGTGACCTTGCCCGCGGGCTGTGCCTGGCTCCGCTGGGCTGGGGCCCTTCCAGACCCTCCGCAAGTGACAGACGACGAAACAATTGTGCAAGAGCATCGTGTTGTGTGTGTCGGAGCAGCCACCCAGGTGGGGTATCAATGTATGCCGCATAGCCACCCCCCCGCCGGCCCCCCGGGGCCGCGCTGCCACCCCCCTGCCTCTTTATCTCCTCCGGGGATACAAGGTGGGTGGGGGGCAAACCACAGGCCGGTTTTTAAATTTTGTATTGTGCGTTTGCTTTCTCTCATATTAAACCGTGTTGAAGGAAGGAGTGCTGGTCTGGCTGTTCCGGGGCCGTGCCGGCAGCCCTCGCCATGGCTGCTGCTCCAGCTTGTAGCCCAGCTCAGCTGTCTGGCCAGCACCGGGATCCGTGTCCCGGCTCTACAGCAGCCTTGTTCTCCCTGTGGGGCCCGTGGCCGTTGTCTGGCTGTTTCCAAGTGACTGTCCCCTTCCCCCTCCCACTCCTCCAGTGCTCAGCCTTCCCAGAGCCAGTCTCACTCAGCCTGCCCGCCCCCCTCCCAAAGATTTAGGGCCGCAGTCGCTGACCCCCAGCCTGTGCCTGGGCGGGTTTGAGCCGGGGTCTGGCTCCAGAATGGGACGGGTGAGCAGGGATGAGGGCGCAGAAACCCGGCAGGATGGGGGTGTGCTCTGCCTTGGCTGCTGGGGGGCTCAGTGAGTTGGAGCTGAGCCCCTGCAGCTCGGGGAGCAGACGTGGGAGGGAAGGAGCTGGGTGACCCCAAACCCATCCCCAGAGTGGGGTGAAGGCCGCATGGGCTGTCCCCCCTCCTTGCAGGGAGCCAGGCACCAGCCTGTACCGGCTGGGACAGGCAGGGGGGAGCAGCTCTGGCAGGGGGGCTGGAGCGGCCGCCTGGGCTCCTGCTGGGGCTGGCTGCTGCCTGTCCCCCAGCACCGGCAATGTCCTCCCTGCCCGCCCCTGGGGCAGGCGTGCAGAGGATCCTGCATCCCTCCGGCCATGCCCACTGCCAGAATAAATAGAAAGTGTTTGCCGGCTTGGCAGCCCCTCCACAAAAGCCGTATTGAACCATTATTCCCCACGTCGGCTGCAAGCACTAAAAGTGGCGCCTTGCGTTCTGCCATCTAATGACCCTTCGAAGTCTCCTACAGATGTTTTCTATGACTTACAGCTCCTTTTCCAACAGCCCTGTCCGCAAAAACAAGAGGGGCCACTTTAATTCCAATTAAATACCTCCAGCTAAGCAAACAGTGTGCAGCAGGGCCTGGGCATGGTGCAGCCGCCAGGCCCGGCCCACGGAGTCGCTGAGTCTAGACTCCAGATGTGATTTCACCAGCCTCCAGTGTCCCATGGAAAATGATTCTGGCTCTGCCGTGGGGCGCAGCACCCTGCCCCGAGCTGGGACCTGGCTCACCGTGGTGGCGTGTCCCCCCCAGTGCGGGTCTGGCACCGTGTCCTGCGAGGATCTGCGTCCTCCCCAGCTTTGGGTGGTGGGAGCCTGATGCCATAGTGGCCTCACACCCATTCCCGTGCGGCCTCCGGAGTCCCCAAGAGTGCAGGAGCAGGCTGGGGGTTGCACATGGTGCCTCCAGCCCTGGCATCGCTCTCCTGCCTCCCTGCTGCCTTGCGGAGCTCCGGGATACTCGTGCCGGCTGTATGTGCAGTGGGAGCGCGGCAGCGAGCCAAGAGCTTTCTCAGCGCCCGGGGCTGCAGGGAGCGGAAGGCCTGGAGAGGGGAGAGCGGGGTCGCCCCTCACCCTGCCCGGCTGATAAGCCAGGGCCGGGCCAGAGGAAGGAAGCGTGCTGGGCCCTGCAAGGAGCCACCAGCGGAGCCGGCGCCTCGGTGGCCCCGGGCTCGCTCGCCTGCTGCACCTGGGCCCTGCAGCAGCTCCGCACCCGGCACTGCCGCAGCCACGCGGCTCCACTCTGTCTGGGCCACCTTCCCGTCGCCACAGGGTCCCTCCGGCTCAGGGGGGCTCCGGAAACCCGAACACACTGGCTCTGGCAGGAAACCTCAATCCGTGGAGCTGGGCCCAGCAGGAGCCGGGGCCAGAGCCAGCCTGCCCCACTGCCAGCAGCTGTGGGGTTTAGGGTGATTCGCCCCCTGCCCATGGCCCCTCGGGACAGCCATGTAGGTGCCCACTAGGGGGGGATCCCCTGGGCACCCTCCCCTCATGCCAAGCTCCTGCCGGGGATTGCAGCAGGGTGGGATGGGCTGAGCTGGTGGGGCAGCCCTGGGTGCAAATGCCAGGAAGTGGGATGCTGGTTTCATGGGAGGGGAGCGCTGGTGCCTGGGACAGAGCAGGGGCACCGGGGCTGCTCGTCCCCAGAGCCCTGCAGAGCCTCCCCACCGTGGCCTGGACTGCAGCTGGTGGGATGGGTGATGGGTGCTGGGTGCTGCGGCCCCCGGTGCAGCACACCTCGTGTCCCTCCATGCCAGGCCGGGCAGTCCCGGCTGTGGTGGGGGTACCACCGGTGAGAGCCAGGGTCTGTCAGGGTGGTGGGTGCTGGCGGTGGCGCCCAGCCGGCGGCCGCAAGCGAGGAAAGGAAGCAGCCGAGAGCAGCCCTGGCCCTGGCTGGCCGGCGAGGAGGGGCAGGAAGCTGGAATAAATCCCAGGAAGGGCCGCCTGGCTCCAGCTGGTCTGGGCTGCAGCGGATGGAGCCTGGGACGGGAAGGGAGAAGGCGGGAGGGGAACACGCAAGGGCTTTCTCAGGCTTCGGCCCCCCTCCAGCTGTGCAGCCGGCCCCGGCTCACATCTGCGGCCGCGGCTCAGCACCATCCTGTGGGTACGGGGCGGAGGTGTGCGTGTTCTCAGGGTGGATTCGCGGATGGCATGGGGTGAGGAGACCTGGATGGAGCCCAGCTCTCAGCCAGGGCAGAAGCAGCCTGGGTTTGGGGGTCCCGTTCACTGGGGAGCCCCCCGCCTGACCCATGGTGTCTGCGCTGCCTTCCCTCCTCCTGGCCACAGCGCCGCAGAGCCCTGCATGCCGGAGTGCGGGACTGGGTGCTGCCGGGGCTGGGGGTGCCAGCGGGCCCCCGTCCCCATCGTGGCACAGGCAACTCCTGGTGGCCCCTCGTTGGCCCATTAGGGCCATGCCCTGTGTGGTCCCGGTGGGGCGGGGGGCGGCCGGGGGCTTTGATGTGCTCGGCTGCCAGGCAACCCCTGCTCTGTGCAAAGCAGCCGCCCCCCCGGCCGGGCTGAGCCCAGCCAGCGCCATATGGCCGAGGCCGCTGTTACTGCGCCGTGCGCCCCTTTCCCAGAATTGACATGGAAATGAAGCTATCCGTCTTGCCGGACAACACCGGCCATGCTGGCCGGCACGCTGTGCTGGGACCCCGTGCCCAGCTGTGGCCAGGACCGCGTCCCGGGACCGCGCTGGCATTCCCAACCCCAGCACCCCATCCCTGGCCCCAGCACCCCAACACGCATTGGACCAGGGTGAGGGTGTCCCGCAGCCAGGGACGTGCTGTGGGTGGGGGCCACCGGCAGCCAGGGCAGCCGGGCCATGTGTGCCGCGACACCCGCCACAGCGGCGAAGCGGGTCCTGGTCCCCATGGCATCCGGGGTGGCCGGTGCTGGGGGCCATGGAGGGCGGCTCATCCCGGCCGCGGCGCATTGTTGGCGCTGCAGCTGGCGGGCCCGGCTGGCCGGCGGCACTGAAAGGCATTCCTGCGGACAATGTCCCTGGCCTCCCCGCCGCGGCCCGGCCACTGCCGCCAGATGGGGGCTAATTAGCAGCTTTGAGAGCCGCGGTGGGAACCGGGCAGCACCAGGCCCTCCGCCGAGCCCTGAATGGAGGGGGCGACCCCAGCGCCGTGCCCACCCTGGGAACCTCCACCGCACCGGCATGGGGGACACAGGGAGGAGGGACAGAGGGAGGGACAGAGGGATGCAGCTCCCCACAGCAGGGTTAAAGCCCCTCTGTGCTCCCCAGGATTGCTGCTCCCCCCCCCAGCTGCCAGAGGAGGAAGAGGAGGGGGAGGCCTTCGGCTCCCTGCAGAGAGAGGGCACCGCGGCTCTCTGCACCCGCAGTGGTGCGGCGTGACGTGCTCTCTGCCTAGGAAGGGCACGAGGTGTCCTGGCTGTCCCTGTGGCTGTGCCACCGTGAAGGTGCCATAGCAGCAGTGCCGACGCAGCGGTGCGGCCCCGTTCCCGGGGCAGCGGGTGGCAGCTGAGCGCCAGCTCAGGGTGCGCTGGAGCTGCGCTCTCGGGGCGCTCTGGCCAGCTTTGTTTGCGGTAGAGCCTGGCGCGGCTTCCGGCTGCTGCCAACAACGCAGCAGCGCGGCCAGGGCCCCGTGGGGTACATGGTGGGCAGCAGGGGCTGCGCCGGATCACACGGGCTTGTGCATCGGTGTGCAAGGCAGCGGGAATGTGTGTGAGTGCATGGGTGCGCACACACGTATGTCCATGTACATATGTGCATTTGTCCATGTGTGCCTCCGTGTCGGTGTGTGCGGGTGCATGTGCTTACGGGCGTGTTTGTGCACGCGTGTGCGTCCACAGGCCCGTGTGTCCGTGTGAATCCTCCCACCCCTCTGTGTGTCTGAGTATGTCCACACGCCTGCGTGTCCATGCCCATACACGTGCACGCCTCCACACGTGCACACACGTGTGCGCATCCGTGCGTGTCTCCGCACCCCCGCGAGCGTGTGCAAAGCCTGCGGCTCTGCCTGCGCCCCCCGCTCGCTGCAGCACCCCTTCGTGCTCCCGGGGGGGGACATGGGACACTGTCAGCGCTGCCTTGCGACGCTGGGGGGTCCGGTGGTCCGGGGGTCCTATTCGGGGCCCCCCCGCGCGGGCTCCTGGCGCCTCCCCGCAGGTGCGAGGGTAACGAGCGGTAACGCTAATTACCGCCCGCATCGGAAGCCCCTCGGGGCAGGGACCGGCTGCGGCTCGGGACGCTGCCTCGCACGGAGGCTGCAGTCGCACCGGCGGGGACCCCCCCACGTGTTCCCTCCCGTTTCCCCCCCTCCCCCGGCCCCACGGTGCCCCACGCGAGCTGCACCCAGCGCCCCCTCCACCCCCATCGCTCCGTGGTGGTGC
>VZSF01002879.1:39043-82369 GCA_013398295.1 Chionis minor | reverse complement strand
AACACAAAAAAACCACACACACACTCAAAAAGTTGTCATTAATCTGGATAGCAAACCTGCAAGTTTTTAAAAAATTAACTCATCAGCCTGACACGTCTCATTACAAGATCTTATCACTGGTTTAACTAAACAAAAGGGAAAAAAATGAATGAGGAAAGAAAAATATACAGGGAATAACTTATATTTCTTTAAAAAGAAAGTTCTTTAGGAAGTGCTTCAAATATGTTTCTGTCTTGTGCTAAATGAAGCAGCTATTGCTGTGGAATTTTAGGGTGTTTTCTCCATTTTCTTTCTAACGAACACTAGAGTGAACAGTGCAGCAACATCCATCAGAAATCACCACAGCACAAGTTATAACTATTCCCCAGCAACTATAAAGTATGTAGGTTGCTTTCTTCTTTTTTTTTTTTTGTAAAATTTTCTGATTCCCGTATTTTACTTTAACTAGACATACTTTGCTTCTTTGAGCTAGAAATTCCTCTTTTTCCAGGTGACTGCCCACTTTTTCTGGCACTTTGGAATGCAGTGCAAAGTTAATTATTTCTGTGTAAGTAAACTTATAATAAAACTTTCTGGGAAATCAAGGAAAAAAAAATGTTTAAAACCTTAGGCAATGCCACTCTCAAGAACCAAAATCACATTAATAGATCATCTATCCCACTCGACAGAGTTTTTTGTCCTTAGTCTTCTCTTCCTTCATTTAAGAAACTATAAAAGGTTAGTTATAGTTCCAATGATCACGTTTATAATTTCAGTTATTTTATTGCTAACTACACCTTGCTTCCAAATAACTTCATCCTTTGCTTTCTTTCTAAGGTGGTACTGCAGGTCGCAGCTACATGCAAGATCCCATTGTTCTGAGTGTCGTGTAAACTGCCATAAAGTGACTTAAAAGCATAGAGTTCTAAAAGGACACGCATTTTGAAAGTATCAGACACACTACTCAGTGTGAATGAATACGGTCCCTCAAAGAAATGTATCAAACCCTGGAGACTCACCTGATCTCACAGGAAGGCATGGCTATTTTTGGAATGCAGCGTTAAAACCCGGCTGTGCTTGATTCGTTGCAGAACAACGATTTTAATGGATCTAGGATTTTGCTCGTTATTCTGTCATCTCAATGAAGTAATGAATCTCTTGGAAATTTTCAGAACTTTGTTGAATTATCAACACCTGATAATTCACCTCAAAGTCAAACACTACTATTATTAATCACCACAAGAATATATTGTGCACCTATATAATGTTTCCAGATGACATTTTAAAGTACCTTACAAGAAAATAAGTATTTAAAAATACTACAGTTGGATGATATTTTCCTCTATACAAAGTGCCAACATGAAGCTCGTGGAACTGTCACCTCATAATTTGAGGATCTAGGAGGGAGATCAAACAACACGCACTTCTAATACTGACACCTTGTACTGGGGTCATTTGTGCAATTAAGCAACACCTTAATAGCAAGTCACTTTCTCGAAAATCAAGGGGTAAGATTTTACTCAATAAGATCAGAGGCAGCACAATGCCAATCTAATCCATGTAGAGCTTTGCAAAAAAAATATGATTAAAACATTTTAAAAGTTCCAAGTATAAAAGAAATGCATTACTCTCAGAATTCAGATGAATCCTCTCTGTAAGCATGCTGACTCCAATATTAACTAACCACAAGTTACTTAAGTGCATGTACAAAAAATAAGACATAATTATATAAAATATTTACAAAGTGGCTCAATGCCAACAAGAGCATCTCCCATCAGTCCTAGACGATATTCTTCTTGATACATCTTCCTACCTGGAGAAGCAGCTGTGTTCTACAGCAAGTCCCAACAACCTTTAAAACCTGGCTCCTGCAGACATTACAATAAGAGGTTCTAAAAACAGAACCAATTAGGCCCTTCTGGTTTTGTTCAAAGTTACATGGCAACATAAAAAGCAGGATTCTCACATTTTATAAAACTAGTATTTCACAGCTGCACAATTCCAACCCTGCAGAAGCCAAAGAACTTGCATGATACAAGTGATGGCTATACTTGGCTTCATTACCTCAGTTATGTCTCACCCAAGATATATTTCAACAAGCTGACCCTATAATCACACTATAGTCAATAGCGAAACTTTCAGTGATCTCAATGACAGTAACAACTAGACATTCAGACAAGGGTAATACTACCCTTGTGTAAAAACTGGAAGCAAATACTGACATCACTAGGTTATGACATCACCAGGATTTAGCAAACATATCATACAAGTGCAAGGAAAAAAAAAATCATATGTAGAACACTTCATTCAAATACATACAAAGTTCTCTGTGATTACAGCACACAAATTACTGCTATGCCATTATTAGGGCTGGCTGGAAGGTATTAAAATTTAAAGTCAAATTTTAACATCACAGAGGCAAATCACTCAACACTTCAAACTTGTATGGACTTACTTTGTGAAATCAAGCAACATTGCGGGAGCTATAAAATGTGCTGTGTGGCCGCTATTTAATTTTTGAGTTTATACGTGGCCTGTCCAAATTCCTCCGACAGGAAAATCTTCTAAAAGAACAGACCATCTCAGACTAGACGTGAAAAATAAATATCATCGTTATATACCCAAACCCAAAATGTAGGATATATTCATATTGTAGGAAAATTATATATTAACAGCACGCTGTGAAAACTGAGCATGCTGGGAAAATATCAAGCTACTTGAACAAAACCAGTATTGTTCATAATATAGTTTTTCCACTTTGGAAACATAATTTGGCACCCTTTCTATTAGGCTCAAGTATTCTGAATTTCAGATACGCCTACAGAGAAGTTAAGTGGGGTTTATTCAGCTACATGTAAAGAAATATATGGTTCATTCTTTTCTGTGTCTGAAAATAACTTGTCCACTTTGATAAAAAGTATGCTGCTAGAGAGGTTGGTAATTAAGCCTTTGGAGTTTGCCATTCATTAAAACTTGGTGATCCCACCCAAAGCACTTCATCATCAGAACCATCTGGTGTTCTTTCTGCACAATTACCAAAATACAGAACATATTTTGACTTGGCACTTGCATTTGGTAGACACTTTAGTCATTTTATAAGCAACACAAGAGCATCTTGCCAAAGCACAGCCTCAAAAGGAAATTTCAACACACCAGAATTTGACTTCTATCCTAGGAAGTCCTGCAAGAATAGAAAGAAGGAATGTATTCACCTTCAGCTAACATCCTCAACTTCACATGCAAGATACCTCTTACCAGTTCCGTTACTCTATGTTTCCTTTATATGTTGATGATTCAGAGCATTATCTAATGGGTAAGGGGTAAAGTGAATTGTCTTAGTTTGAGACTCAGTTTCTTTTAAGATGTCTGGCTCTGAAATAAACTAATGATGATCCATCAGAAATTAAACTATTAGAAGCAAAAGGAACCAAAGCCATTTCACAGTAATACTCTGAAGAAGAACGATATCGAGAATATTTCACACCAGATTTTCCCACCACATTTTTTTTCAGTGCCTGCACATACAGTAATAATATGAGCACAGCTCTAAATGCAGGAAAGTCTGAAAAACAAAGCTAGAAGACAGGAATATGGACTACTCTTGAATGATATTAGACTTCTTTTTGGCTCTTGGTTTTCAAGATATACATAAAAGAAAACATGATGAGAACATTGAACATACTTCCAAGAGCGTTAATAAGTCTCTCTTGCAGACTGCCTTTAATGCATTTATTTTATTCATTTCTGCCAGTAAAATTTGTGGCAAAAGGTGAAAAGTTCTATGCAGTAATGATGTTATTCTCAGCTTTCTCAGGACAGTATGGGTAGCACACAAAAAAGAAAACCAAAAAAACCTCACACCTACTCAGCTCAATTGAAGTGATAACCAATAACTCCCAAATCTAGACATTTCAGTTACCTCCAGGAATTCTGAGGATAGGTTTACATTTGATGTTCTTCACCTACAGGAAGCCCATATTCAAGGAAACAAAGGGATGCAAACCTATTGAAACACATGCTCTAAGGAATACTTTATATACTACTTTACATAGTATCCTAGATGGAAAAAAAAAATGCTTCTCTCAAAGACATCTGCTTATACATACCATTAGCCTGGTTGATGTCAAAATGAGTGAACAGTTCTGAAATTTGTAAAAATATATGAAAAAAAGCATTTATTTATTTAAAAAAAAATAGTGCAGTGTAGAAAACGTATCCCAAATGACAACTACAATTTCCACAGCAAACAAAAAATCTGCTGTGCTCCATAAGGCATGGAAATCTTTAAAGTACCACAATAATATATAAACCAGGAAACACACGTTTTCAAATCAAAACAAGCCAACTGGGACGTGGATTTGCACCCATCAAAATTTTGGAGCAGTATTTGCACTGGTACAGTGAAAAAATAACAGATCAGATAATTGTAGACATGGAGAACTGAACAAAATTTTACAAAATATTTGTAAGAAAGTTCTGTAAGAAATTTGAATGGAAATTAAACAAGCTGTTATTGCAAGTAACCTTGCAAGGTTAGTCCCTCAACAAAACAACATTTTGAATAAATAAGTCTAAAGAAATTATAGTAGTGAAATGCAAAGAAGAGATGGACAAAATACGTAATCACACAAAAATATATCTGCACAATAGTAAAAGGCATTGGAACTCAGGAAAGTGAGAAATTAGAAACAGTCAATTTGGTGAAGAGATCTATGAGTGCATATGGCAATCTGAGGAATCACAAATATGTTCATCCTTATTAGACAAGCCATCAGACAGACAAAATTTACTTGCTCAGTATGTGAGCAAGTAAATAAACATTTGACTACATAGTGTCATTCTCATTGGGTGACACTCCAAAGAGTATATATCTCATCTGTTGGCAAAAAACAAACTGCACATTACATCCTTATTTTTATACAGGATCTAGAAGCAGACTTCCTAACATCAGAGATTTAAAAAACAAATATTCCCTTTAATTTTTTCATGGCTAACAACATTGTAGCAAGTAGCAAATTGTTATTAAGTCATATTCTTATATTTTTTAGGCAACAGTATGACTTTCTTACGTCTCTACCAACAAGTTAAAAGAACAAAAGTATTTACTTTCAGGAAGAATAATCAGATTACTGGCACCTTACAAAAGCATTATGGAGTGTCCCTGTTATTTCAACTACTGTTTTCACAGTGACAGGTAACAACCATAATATGATGATAATACACCATCTCCAAAATGAACAATCAAATCAAAATGCATAAAAATTAAGACAGAAATCATTCAACTTACACCTTAGAATCTTGAGCAACTGCTATAACATCAGAAAAACTTTCACAGGGAAAGATGTTGGTGCTTTCAGGCCAGCAGAATTAGTATTTTGGTTTAAATTTCACAGCATCTAGAAAAGGCCAAACACAATGGAGCAGAATCACTAACGTGTTAGTTCAGTTATTCTACATGTTAACATCACAGAAACATTGGAGTCTCGTTTGCTATGAACAAAGTAATTAGGTCTAATGTCTATATTTAAAAAGAAACACCCTAACATTTCCATCTCACTTAAAAAAAAAAAAAATCCGTACATGATAGGTCCTTGCTTTACCCTTTCTAATAAAGCTAGCAGTTTACCATTTACAAAAGTGATACATTCTGGCATATTTTTGATGCAAATTCTGTACAAGCAATGACATGAGATAGCAGTAGACCTAAATTCCTCAAGCATGTTAAGACTGAGTTGCCAGCTCTGAAAAATGGACAATTTTTGCAAAGCATATGAGCTAGTCATGAGCCCAGCACATAGTTGTTTCTATAATTGCGCTCTAATGAAAGTGAGGAGAAGCTGGTGGATATAAACAGAACAAGATATATTGTCTGGCCCTATTCTTACCTACCCCAAATGGAACAGGACCCAGCAGAGATTTCCCAAGTCCTCCCCATGCACAAATATACACACTTCTATATGTTTTGGCCTTTACAACTGTGAATCAGAAACCAGAATCAGACCAGAAATAACTGCAGTCTGCTTTTCACAGAAACATAATTTTCTTGTTATGCCTTGCTATACTTATATATCTTGTAATGTTATTCTTGTCACATCCTAAAAATCTGCATCACTTTTTTTTTTTTTTTTTTGCTTCAGGATGAATCCTGCCTTCAGCTGCAAACTAGGAGTTCCCACAGAAGCCACGGTGGTTGCACACTGGCGTACAAGGAAAAACAGAACTAACACTTTGAGTTAAATCATACCCTACATACTTTTATAGTAATATAATACACACAGTTTACGTTGTGATTTAAGAATTAAAAACTAATCATATGTAAAATTAGGCCATTCAAGAAATAACTGCCAAATAAGTTGGAATTAGAGCTGTATATGAACCATTCGATGCTTGCACTTGCATCAGTGAACTGGAAAAGCTCGGTAAGCCAGCAAGGCTTAGGTACAGAAGCCGACACTGCAGAAGTGTCCCCAATCCCCTCTCCTTTAAACAATTAAAACAATCCCGCCATTTAATGACAAGGAAAAGGGAAGAAGTAAAGAGGAAAAAGGAAGGAAAGGCTGAGGAAATAAATCCTTAACAGTATAGCCCAGGATAATTTTTTTTCAGGATCTGTTCAAAAATTATTCCATTCTGTTTAATTTTGAATGCATCCAAAGTTCCTCCTCATTATAATTAATTATAATTATAATACAAAATCATATGGGAGAAGGTAACACCTTTCCTAACCCTCAAATAAAAAAAGCTGAAGTCTGACAATAGCAAAATATATCTATCCTGTTCTAATACATGTTTCTCAACTTCCCATCCACTTAGGAAGCACTTCCATCGCTGTCTGGCTGCAAAACATCTCTATTGAACTAAATATGCTATTTTTCACTAAACAATGTAGATATTTTCCTGGAATTTAGAACTGCAAGTGAGTCCCATTATACATTAATGTAGAATATCATCAATTGATCCATATATGATCAGATTACAGCCAGCCATATTAGTCTTAGGAAATTATTGTGTTGCTCATGCTCTGGCATCAGCTGTCTTTAGTTTATTTTTCTAGCTACGTGGCTGTCAGTTAGAATGAAATTTTCATTGGTTCTTTTGATGAACAGAGGATATAAACGCTGTGCTATGTCATCTATGACAGACCAGCTCCTTTTGGGGGTATTATTTTATTTAGCAGACTATATAACTTCAAATTATAAAACATGTTTTCACACCCACGTACACATACATTCACAACTAGCCAGATACATACAAAATACTCCTGAACTGAGAGATATTCAAGAAAAATGACAACATGACACTCTACATTTCTTCAGTTTTTAAAATCCTAAAGGAATCTATAAGCTCAGTTTTCCCCGCCTCCCCCAATTTTTTTTTCTCCCCCCTTTTTATGAACACAAATCCTGTCACACAATATATTTTTGGCCAGACTACTTCAGTCAAAACTGCCCTCTTACTTTTGGATACTGTTTCTAATACAGAACGAATATGACAGCATGAACAGAACTCTGTTCCTGCAAAGAGGCGGAAGACAATGCAGAGAAGCAAGGACACAGGGAATCCTGAATGTAAAAAAGATGGCTAAGTCTTTCAAGGAAAAGAAAGCTGGAACAATAATATGCACAACTGTACCAAACTGCAGCAGGTATTTAAAAGTATGTAAAGTAAATCTGCTCTCAAAGTAGGCAATCATTTTGTAAGACTCCATCTTGAGATGACCCTGATTTTCCTAAAGATGCTGCCGAAAACTGGGTCTACAGAGTTCTCAAGTTCAACCCTAAAAACAAAAGCACACGTGACTAATTTTACATTGAAAATGTTGACATTTCATGTCTTATGAGCTGCTGGAAATATACTGAACAAATTCCTTGAACTTGCAAGCTAGGTAATAGGTGTAAGGAACAATCAACCAATAGCAAATTAATTCAAGTATGCAATTTTAACATAGCTTTAAAGAGAGAGAATTATAACCTACTACAAAGAGAGCAAAAAATGTAACTGGCAATAAACAGCTGGGTTATGTAAAAGGCCTAAGAAATAGCAACAGTAGCACATTTGGCCTGTTTCAGGCCCTTAACAAAGGTTTTCACCCTCTAAAAAAACGCATGGAAATTCACAAATTCGGGCAGACATAAAATATATGAAATGTATCTTTTCACAGATGCAGATATATGGACTATAACATCTAAATATCTGTTTAATTACAGAGGAGAGAGCATAGGGTATTTAACAAATCAGACAATCCAAAATCTTATTGGAAGACCATGTTCTTACTGGAAATCTGGACTAGCCAGATGCTGCTGCATAAATGGATCAGTTGTTTGTGTATGCTACTCAGTTTGAGATGGTCTGGAGGAGCAACAGGGTTGGTAGGGCCACAAACCTCATTAGAGGCCACCACTGAGAACGTACAGCTTTGGTAGCTAGCAAAGCCATACAACTTCTGTATGGCCTGCAAGAGAGAGTTGAGACGTACACAGTGCATCCTCTGATTCTGTTCTTGCCACGAATGCCATGGAAATTCATTTGCACAGCTCCTGGCAAGCCCACTCGTATTTGCAAAGCAAATCTGTATCAGCGCTGCTGCTGGGGAGTGAGAATGTGTGCAGGTGAAGAATTTGACTCTCCATCCTTAAATGCATTCAATTAGACATGCGCAAGTGACACACCTGAATGAACTACCCACCAAAACACAGTAGCTTAAACAGCAAGTCAGTAGCCTCAGCTGTATGCAAAATGTGGATGGGAAGTACCCACACATGTGGAAGATGCATCAGAACTCCAAGCTAATACTTCCACGAAGTATCCCTGGTTGTGGCTAGTCTTACCTACATCTGTACCACAACTGCCTTTTGATATATAATTTGTTAAAGACATCTGAAATGCCCTTATTTAACACAGCACACAGCAAGTGCTAAAATTAACAGAAAAAAAACCCAAACCTTATTTTTACAGTAAAAGAATTGTACTATATGGCCAGGCGATGGCTCAAATCAAAACACTGAACATTACTCTTTCAGCGCTAATATGAAAGATTAAATTGCTGATAGCACGCAGATACAGCAGTGCTTTACTTTCAGACCTAAAGTATGGAAGATTTCTCCACCATAAAAACTGCGAGTAGAACACTTGTGAATTATGAAGGTCCTTCCTTTTTAAACAAATTTAGAAAATGTAATCATCCTTCACAGGTGAGATATTCTGTTTATTCTATGGAGAATCATTTCAGTCTAAATTAAACTCTTCAAATGGTTTTGATGATTGCTGCAATAAGGACACAACAGGGAAAAGATCGGGGAAGAGAATAACAGGTTTTAGATGAATGGTTGACAGAAATATTTCTAGTATATGAAAACCACTGTGGGGTTTTTTTAAACCAAATATCAGTATTATTTTTTCAAAGCATAAAAACTAATGCTGCTTATCTGTCCTAAGTGAAAATGCCAATCTGGACTCTCCTCTTGAATTATCTTTAATATGGACTGAGTAATTGAAAGATAAATAAAAGATATAGGTCTTTTCAACATTCAAAAAAAAAAAACCCACTAGTGGTACAAAGACACCTTCTAGATACCAGACTGTCAGAAAACCCTGCCCATTCACCATCTAAAAATGAGGCCTTTTTGGGTGCCTTGGCCTTGAATAACCGAACACAGGGCAGAGTGAAAATGGGTTGTCTGTTAAAAATTTAAGACACAAGTCCTGCCACAGATTGCTTAGAATCTAAGCAGCTCAGAATCTAAATTAGATATTGATAAGACAAGCACTGACAAAAAGCAAAGAAAGAGGTTAAAAGCACAATAGGAATCTCTGGCATTCTCCATTTTTTCTGACCCTAACCTCAAACCTCACAGACTGAAAGAACATAACCAAATAGATGCCCATCAAAATCTTGTGGAAAGGATTGTTCCATATGCTTCCCTCTTCCAAGCTGTCTCTAAATTAATACGTGTTTAACAGTGTGATTAAGAACACTACTGCCAGAAATCCTGGAAAATTCTAATATAAAGTCACAGAACTACACCAGTACTGAAAAACAGGTGCAAGATATCCTACTGCAGATTTGGGAGGTTTGTAGTATGACATGCCTGCCAGTTCATGACTTAAATTATCTCAACAGCAAATATTTTTTAAGAGAAATCTCAAAAGAATGACCAGGAATACTGAGAATGCAGGTGACTTAAAAACAGCTGTGTGAGGCACCCTGTAAGCTGTCTTTTCAACCTATAACTTGCTCATCCTGGTGCTAACACTCTTATTTCCAAGGAATACCCAGTGATTCTTTACATAGTGCTCAAGGTAAACTGTAGTAAAACTCTGTGAAGTGTCTTCTGTAAGATTCACTTGTCGGGGTTAACGACATTTGCTTTCCATAGCGATGTAGTCCCTGGAGGCTTTCTTGTACATACCAAGCAGTCAAATGGGCTGAAGAAGAGGGAGAAGACCAAGACAGGCTCATTTCGTCTCCCTGGATGATGTTCCCATGGATACTTTTTACAAAAGACAATGCAGGTCCTGGCTGCACCATTTGCAGTATTTAGCCGCCTCTGTAATGAAGAACTCTCCCTGAAACCAAAGTGTTCTTGCTAGTACAGTAGAAATGGGCATGCTGGCAAAGATCAGGCCCAGACACACGGGTTTTCTGCATGGCAATGCTGTCTGCTGCTGGTCCTGAGAACTTTGCCAGGTTTACGGAGAAGATTTGAGGTTTACAGTACAGTGCTGTTCTCTTCATTACAGCAGGATAATGGGGAACACATTATCCAGCTGGCAGACTAAAAGCAGAAGAGCTGAACTGCAGCTTAGGGTTAGATCCTTAAGGCAAGAGAAGGAACTGAGGATAAGGACCTGGATCGTTGCTCTCACTCGTGGGTCAGTTTGTAGTATGGAGCTTCTGGAAGATAAGGGGTCCAACCTACATAAGGGTCATAGATCTAAAGTTACTATTGTACTTAATTAGGCAATAAGAAACTTATCACGTGCGCTATTGAGTACCTCATAATTAGGGGCTTGTTCCAAAGCCTGGTAAAGTCCATAGGAATTTTTCTATTGACTTCAAAGGGGCTTTTGATCAGGCCCTGCCTACTTAGTTGGACACCTCTCTCCCCTTGTCATAACCTAGCAGTTGCCATCAGGACGCGCTCAAACTGATAGTCTCATGGCTTAACTACGAAGGTGCTGGTGGAAGAACACTTTCATTTAAAGACATTTGACCTCATTTTGTAACTCCAGCCAACTGAGGATCTTCAGTACCTGGGACATCTACTTGATCAGAAGCAAAAAGCTTCATTGACACGCCTTGAGGAAAAAGGTAGTACTGAGAGACCTCTTATGTTAACTGCATCTAGTTTTTGTTGATGCAGATACAACAACATAGACTACCGGCACAGAATACAGAATGTACACGCACATTTTTCAATCCAAACAAAATAAATGGAGGAATGACAAAGTCCCTTCTAATACACGTAATACATTTTTAATATACTTCCCTGACCACTAGGCAGTGTCACATAATAATCATTTATATAGTTACATTATTTCTGAATACATATTGATTCTGAGAACGCATACTGTGTGGCCACACTGTAACTTGTCACCAGCAGACATTGTGGAAATCCCCCTTATTTCATGGATCATTGACCCAATGTGTAAATCCTTCTCAGCTTGCAAGCCACTGACCAGATAAACCATAAGGGCTCCAAAGGGAAAGAGCCTTTCTGGTCTGTCGAGCAAATTCAGCAGTAGCACATGTACTTCAAATCCACATGTGAAAACCTCTTTGAAAGTAGGGTCCTGATCCTGCAAATCCGTATGCCCATAGCCTATAAGTCATCCCAATACAAGTCTAATACGTTTATCAGGCACCCCTGGTAAAACAACATTGAGGTATTCATGTTAAATGTTTGTATCCAGAATCAAGACCTAAGTACAACTGGAAGAATAATGTCTAGAAATAATTCAGCCTTTTAAGATCTTCCACTCAAACTAAATACTATGTAGTACATGAAACAGGAGGTGGGGGGGAGGGAAGAGATTTTTTTAGTTATTTTTTTAATTAGTAAGTAGGAAAACTTGCAGCTATATATACTTTTTTAATATACGTACTCTCCTAACTTTCAAAACAGCTAATTGGACTTTCTCACCATCTTTGATACTGTTAAAAATCACAGATTTTAAGCCAATTCTGCAAATCTACAGCTACAGTTCAGCAGCTGAATGCCTTTGAAAACGTATCTACTAGTAATACAGACAATGCTCTTACAATAATATTTTGCCTTTTAAGCATTCTGTTAGATAACCTATATTTTCCTTAATTTCAGATCTGAGGCAAATACAAATTCAAACTACAGAAACACAAATGTTATTTTCTGTGGTGCTGGCACACTGTTATTTTCCAGATCACCCTAACATGAGGTAACTATTATCGATTGTGAAAGCACAACAGGTGGGTCACATGAAAGGTCACATTAGTTTTGTTCACAGGGCCAAACAGAAGGTTTTCATTATCCTTAATAAAAACAGAAGCAAGTAATAAAATATATCATTGCAATAACATATCTCTCCATTCATATGCAATAACCTCATACATTAGATCCTACCGTTTCAAAATACTACCGTTGGCTCCAGCAGCACGATTATTTTTGCGGTTGCTACTTATAAAAATAATATTATAAATCATAGTTTGACTTGCAAATTTCCACACTGTTCTTTTGAACTGCTTTTTTGAAATGTTTTTCTGGACAAACCTCCTCAAAGCATGAGTTCGCTTAGAAATATTAAGCACTTTAAATGGTCAATAAGGCGGCAAAGATTTTTAGTAATTCCTGTCATTAGTGTAATAGCAAATCATAGTACCAAGAAGTAGTTAGGTACCTTGTTCAAATCCTGATGGTAAATTACAGTAGAGTCATAACTCAGGCGTGGTGTAAAAAAGTCAAAACATATTAGATCCTTTTGCAACAGTCTTCGGGACAAACTAGTTGACCAGCTCCCTTCTGCTTGCAAAGCACACGTATGTACACATACACGTTCTCTTCGGTGCACCAGCATGGACATCAAAGGCTTATAGTTTAACATATAACATTATAGTTTAATATAACATATTCTTGCATCTACTGAAAGCATATTTTATTTTTGTCACTTAGATTTCTCATATGTGTATCATCCATCTTAAATACATTTCAATACAAATTAAAGAAGGCCTGCATTTAAAAGAACATCAGCCACTTCTAACATCTATTTCAGAGAAAATGGTTCATAATTTCTGTTTCTTTCCAGATAAATATATTTTTAACTTAACTTTTACTTTTATTTATTTCTAAATGATGCCGACATACTTCTAGGCTGAATGTTAATCAGTAAATTGGCTTTTCTCCCCAGCTTTTTCTAACTAGACTCTTCTCCAATGCCTTCTTTTGCAGCTGCGCATCCCCATCTCAGGACGAACATAGCTGGGTATTACATAGAATTGAAACCAAAAAGTATTAAATAAATTTGCATTTGCCTAAAACATTATTTCCTAAAATAACATGGGTTATTAGTTACAGTAGTAACAATCCAGCGCCTTCCCATTGATATTATAGCAAAAAAGAGAAGAGCCGCTCTTGAAAGCAGTAACTTGTTATCAGAAACCAACATGTGTTATTGGAAACAGCAAATGTATGGAACAATGTACAGCTATCTGCCAGTGCAAAATACGCCTGCTAGAATGACTTTTGAGTTTGATTCCCAAGAAATGAGCTGCTTATCAGTCTGTCACCTAGCTGTGCGAAGCTCATTTTGGGGCATGTTGTGTCTGCAGATCGAGTCGCATTCTGGCAGTGCGGTGGCCGCAGCCAATGCGGGGCCTCGCTCCCCAGAGCCCCCCATTCCTACAAGTTTTAGGACAATGCATTTCTTTTCAGAGCCACACCTGCTCGCACTTCTGACAGACTATTTTGTCCTGTGCTTCCTTAAGAGATTTAAACAAAAAAAAAAAAAAATCTTTCTCACGATTTGAAAATGCTAAGCTGCAACTTCACACTTTTTCACACCTTACTGCTCCCCCCTCACAGCTTGATGTGCTAATATTAAAAGTCCTAAAACATAAATCAGTAAGTATATTTCCATGTTGGGTGAGGCAAGGATGTGGAGGATCTCCAGCATTTTAGGTCAGGAAAAAAAGGTCTCCTCAGTTACAGTATCTGATACAGACACACGCTGTGTGGTATTCTCCAGTTTCTAGGGTATGCCAAAATCTTTATCTATAAAGTGCTAGAGTAAAAGTAGTGGCAGGTAAATAATTTAGACATGAAAAAAATGCATCTTGAAAGCATAGTTTGACCAAACTGAATGTCTTTTATTCTCTTTCTGCTTAAGCTAAAAATTCCAAAGAGTTACTGGAATTATTCCAATCAATTTAGATAACCAAATTTGTACTTCACTTTTTGCCTACATTTCTGCGTGCACTGTACTGAAAGCAGTTTTCAAAAAGAAATATAATCTCAAAAAATATAAAGTCCTCTAATTGTCCCTGTGAACTTTAAAATAAACTAGTACTCTTTGACAAATTATAGAAAACCACAATGATAAAGTGGTAAAAACACTGTTTGCCTCCCGTATCCCACAGAAGCGTAAAGCTAAATGAACCTAATCTAAAATGGTACATAGCTGACATTTTGTAAAGAAAGCCTAGTATAAAAAATAAAAACATTGGAGGAAAATTTTCAATGTCAACAACATGACTTACATGATTTACAAAAGGTCAGTCATTTTTGGACAGTCTTTTGAAAGCTTTACAATTCTTAAAATTCAGCTATTTCTACATCTTTCATGGTATTTTCACACTAAATTGAATATTTAGTTTCTTCAGTGCTCATATCAAAGCATTATCTACGTTACAGTTAAAATGGGGGACCTGTGTATAAATGGCTTATAATCAGGGATGGTCCCATCTGCACTACAGACCGTTCCTCTGAGAATCCATGAGTAATCAGATTTGTTATAAGTGTAGGGTGTATTGAAGATCATGCTATGGTAAGACTGGCACCTCTGATAGCTGTTTCTAAAACGTAACTGCTAAAGCAGCTGAAACAGGAGCACCTAAAGCAAGACTCCTAAATTCCTCTTGCAGCCACGAAGTCAAAGGTGGCCTGATTTTGAGAGGTGTTTGGCAAACACCCCGTCCTCTGTGATTCTAAGGGCAAGCACCCTTCAGAAGCTGACCACATCCACTTTGAAGTCTCAGAGGGAATCAGAACTCTAACTTCAGACATTCCTACTCTGAAAACATCATCCCAGTGTTCATGGGATTATTTCAGTAAGACTTCCCTAGCCAGCATTTGCAGCATATGATTGCATTTTTCCCCCGAGACCTTCCCTGATCCATGACAGACTCATTTCTGCCACCCATCCCAAACTCCGCTATTTTCATACAGGAGTTTACACACCCCTGTACTTAGCATGTTTCTGATCTGATGCTAATTGGGTTTTTTGGCTCAGCTTTGAAGCAAGCTGTTGTCTTGACAACAAACCTAGCATTTCCTTACACATCTGTGCCCCCTCATGCACACATTTTAATGCATATCTACTATATATCTTTCTAGGGAGAAAGACCAGCTCCCTCCAAAAATATATGAAAGCAGATGACAGACACTTGTTGCGTTCAGTCCTTCTGTAGTATATAAGATACAGACTGAAGTGCTTCTGTATTGTTCCCGTTTGCCTGTCCCACTTCACACTGAGAGCTGCAGGCATGAATGGCTAGTTTCATAAACAAACATTATTTTTCATCTAACAAAGGAACTGGCACTAAAATGTCCAAAAGGTCATGAAAATATGGAAGAAAGCCAATGCATTCTGCATTCAAATATTGCAAAGTCAATTTCACAAACGTATCCTCCTCCCTCTTACTTAAGCGTTGTTCTTAGTACACAATTTTACATTTCTTCAATAGCAATGAAAGTACATGCTAACACAACTTTGTCCGGCTAGAAGAGACAGCTATGAACAATGAGACCAAATCAGAGGCTTATCCTTGGATTTTACTTGCATGATTAATCTGTGGTGTCTATAACCTTGCTAACATTTATATACTATTAATCAATTCCACTAATGTAGGTAGTGTACCCATTGACTTGAGGAAATTTCAGACTTTGGTCAGTATAAGAAATTATATTATATCCTGTGGATGATGAAAAAAAGGAAGGAAAAACCTTTGTACCTACCGAATTGAGCTGTTGTGATCTCAAATCAGTTGTTCTGCACGTACGGATATAATGACAGGAAAAAAAGTAATTATAATTAGGTGTCTATTTTGATTTTTCTCTTCATAGTATCCGTACTGAATGTCATTTGATTTTAACAAACTATAAAGTCATTTCAGGCAGGCACTGTATATCCTTGCAGTTACCGGTCTACTCAGTATCTCTAGTTTATTTCAACAAAATTTTTTATATGCAATCATTTTAACATTTTTAAGGCTTAAAAACAGAACACCTAAACACTATGGTGATGATCCACGAAGATAACACAAAAAAAATCACTGATTTGGGCAATGTATTAACAACTGGTTTTGAGCGAGCAAAATAGAGAAAAATCTCTCAAAAGAAAGAGAAAGAGGAAAAAAAAACCCACACAGAAATCAGTGAGGCACAGCCCAATTAACAGTCTGATTTTGTAATTGGAGCTACACTACACTTGAGTCATGAGCCCCAAAAAAGCCTTATTTGACTTTAATGGGACTCCATAATGTGCCTAAGGGCCTGTAACGTATAAGGAGGACATTCATGAGGATCAAGTCCTTCATTTTCAACAGATCTTTCTTGAAATTAAATTTCTATTACTAAGATGCCCAGTTTGCTACTATTACTTGCCCGGAAATTTTCACTTACATCAGTTTCATTGGCAGCAACAAAGCTACTCTCACACTTTTATCATTACCAAGAAATTGACAAATTCTTCACACCACATCACTTCAAATATCCAGTGTAAATGCCTAAATTAGGAGCGAGGGCTTTCTGTACAGTTCCTGACATTCCCAGAATCATAAAAGCAACACAAATAGGAAACCCTCTCTCTCTACTCACAGGATAAAAGAACCTGAAGTTAGATAAACTGTACATACCATACAGAGAACGTTTTCATTTATAAGACAATTAAGCTTCTCCAGGGGGGAAAAAAAAAATCTCATGTTAAATAAATGGAATATTTCTATAAAAAGAAAATCCAGAACACATGCACAGAGTTCAGGATGTGTCTAAGAATTACACTTTGAGAGAAGTTAGGCTTCAAAGTTTCAGTACGTTTTAAATGCAGATTCTCATCATAGGATGTTCAGATTATTACGGAAGATTCACCACTGGAGAAATAAATTAGGTAAAGGAAATTAATTCAATACTGATGAAACAGATTATGATAATAAATCCATCAACCTAAGGAGTGTTTTCCCAGAGACAGTAGTAAAAGTCAAAATACTCCATGGAACATTTAAAAATATACTAAAGGTGATAAGAAAAAGATGTTTTGGAATTGCAATGATTATGAAGAAACATTTACATTAATAGTCATAGAATATTTGAATAACTTCCGTTTGTTACAGTAGCACAAATGGGGAAAAAAAACCCCCAACTTTCTTTAACAATAATATTGCAATAGTATCCAAATAGTAACAAAGTAGTATTCTATCTTACTGGACATACAAACTACTTTCAATTTCATATATATATGAAATGCTGTCATTTGTAGTCTCTACTAGGCTTTCTGCTAGCTACATCAACAAGTTAACCTAAAACTTTCCAAGCTAGTAGCTCCAAAGCCAGTACTAGAGCTTCTTCAGTTGTCCAAGTCACATTCCACACTTCTGTATCTCTGCATTCTTCACAAGAGCACAAAACTGTACCGTAGTAACCTGGGTTATCTCTAACTAATCCCTTCTTATGTAGATCTGAAAACTAAACTTAAGATGACAGCGCTACCTTCGTATCAAGGCCAATTGTCAACGCCACCATTTTACACTGTTCATGCACAACTGTTTCAGAAACACAGCTTCAGAAGTTGCACAGTTTATTAAAAAAAAAGTTAATATAGCAAGATGTACACTTATTTCCTATTTCCCTGCTCTGTTCGCTCAAGTTAAAAATTTGCTTGTTTGCTTCTGTACCCTATCATAATCCAGCCTTAAAATACATAATGTCAAATTGTTTCCTAATCCATGAGAGACTTCCAGAACAGTAATATTGTATCTTAAGAGTGCCGAAGTTGCATTTATTGAAAAGTAAAAGTATTTCCAGCTTAGTTTTGCTTCCCACCCCACCTTCAGTCTGCTATCAACTTCATTCTTTTTCTGGACCAAGCAAATCGCTTCTTAAATGCTATGCCTCATTTTCTTTTCCAGGCAGTTTCCAAGAGGCACTGTCGGGCACGGAATGAGCTGTGAAACTACACCGAAGACTCAGATTCAAAATCTTAGCAACTAGATGTTCGCTGTCTTTTGACCTCAGAGCAAGTCAGCTTCCACCTTATGTTTCCTGAATGACCAAATCTTTTTAGATTAGAAATACTCAGCAGAAAATTACAACGATCCTTTTTAAGTTTGTGTCCTATAATGCCCTCTTCACCAAAGACAGATTATCTGACCAATGCATTTCCTTCTCCATTTGTCTGGCCTAATTTAACAAAGAAAACTAAGCTGGCATAGTAAGTGTTTCTTTGCTCTCCCTGACTGAATGCTGCCTATCCCAGTCCAAGAGGAAAAACAGTTAGACTAACCCTAACCTACTTTTCTCTACTACTTTTGCACATGGGCATCCATTAAAATATTGAATCCATGAGTTAAAGAGGAGTTCTCTCATTCAACATTAATGACACACACCCCCCCAAAACACATTGCCTAAAAGTTAAAATGCATCTGTTTAAAAAAAAAAAAAATTAGTTTTTAGTACCAGCAAGCATGTTAATTGTAGTAAAATGAACAATACTAAAATTGTTTGAAGATGGAATTAAATTTAATGAAATTCACAAACAAACCCCTTTTAGAAAGTAACAACAGTTTTTTGAACATTAAAGAGAAGCTCATTATATCAAGACAACTCCAATGTAAAAGGCAACCCGACTTCAATCACTGCATATCTGCATGTTAATGAACTTGCTGTGTGCAGCAGGGACTGAACAGAGTAAGTAATGGGAAGACTGTCTTAAAGCATACAGTACACTTAAAAAAAAACCACGCCACCTTTAATCAATGAAACACCTTTTCATTCGTACCTTAATAGCACCTGAAATGATTTCAAACGTAACACAAAGGGAAGATGATACTTAGTAAAGGTTTCTTTAAGACATAACATTTCTTGCACATTCTTTCAGCATTCACATGCTGTCAGCATCACTGTGGCAAAGACTTTCAAGTTTCAGCAGACAGATACCGCCTAGTACAAAGTCTTTGTCATAATAATTTCATTGCAGCCCCCTGATCAAACATCTAGACAAATCTGAGACTGAAAAGTGAGAGCTAACCAGTGACCTTTGATTAGAACCACAAGCACCAGTTTTAATAAAATGCCTCATTCATTGCCTTCCACTGCCAACAAGGAAGGTGTGTTTGAGCCTGAAAAATGTAGTCAATATACCATTTACGCCCATATAATGATTCCTATTATTCACAGTTAGAATTTGTGACTGTAGCAAGTGAAACATAGACATCTTAAAATAGCTAAATGAAAACACACTGACAACATTCTACCTTTAAAATATATTCAGGAGCCTGCCTCTGCCTTTCTGTTGCCTGCTGCTGGCTTTCATGTCTTGCTGATGGTATTGTAATAGGGTTGGCTTTTTTCCCCCCCCACAAACCCTCATTTACACAATGTTTGGTTTGTTACTACTTCTCAAAATCTATGACTGCTGGCAAAGTCCAGTTTTAAGGGGCCTTTAAATTTGTACCTCACTTAAGTAACAGTGCCCCATTCAAACACACATTTATAAAGCTGCCTTTTTGTATATTACACATGAATATTTATATATTAAATTTTGCAAATTCAACTAATCTCAGGAGCTGAATATGCTATCAAACTTTGAGGGAAGGTTGTAAAAAGACTTTGCAAACTTGAGCAGTTGTTCAACACACGTTTTTGCCTAAAAATATCCAAGGTGCTGGTCTCTAATACAGAGGTTCAAGGAAATACAATTAAAATCCATTTCACATATTTGCGCTTTAGCATATCAAGCAAGAGGACAGAAAGGGGGTCTTATCACATTTATTTCCCACTTGAAAAGCGAAAGTCTTAAGCAGGGTAATAAATATTCAAATGACTTTGCACCACTGAGCTACCATATCAAGCTAATGATCTGTAGTCTGGAGCTCTATAAAAAGAAAGCTTACTGCCTGCCATCACCTAGAGGTGTTGCTGTAAACACTGTGGGGGGATATTCTCCTCTCAGTGTGTGTGCGCGTAACTACACTTAATGTTGTTTTCAAGACAGAATATATTGCTGAGTTGTAAAACAGAAAGACAGGATGAAACAAATGCAGAAAAATGCAAGGACAAAATGAATTAAAATAAAGTTTCGGGAGATTTAACTTAACTTCCTTCTCCACTGTGCTATGAAGGAGTGGGTTTGCGTTTCAGGCCTCGCTTGCACAGCCACAAAGAAGAGAGATGCAGATGTTCAGTCATACATATGGTGGGAGCTCATGGCTAGTTAACTAAGAGCAAGATGGGCAAACTCCACAGCCTGCCAGACTCTGCTGTAATCCTGAATTCACTGTAACAGAACTACTGATGTTATACAGTGGTATGGCCCACTGCATAAGAGAGCAGTCCCCTTCAGGCAGGGAGAAAACGGGAATAAATGACAGATTTGTTATGAACAGTCTGCATCCTCGCTAGAGCACGGATCAGGCAGACATATGCTCCATCAAAAGCCATGGAGAACAGGCAGCTCCAAGTACATAAAGAACTATTTCTAACTGCATATGTAATGGTATAAAAAAAAATGTTATCTTTATTACAAAATATTGCATAAGAAAAAGAAAGAGAGATGGTCTGCAATTCAAGCATAGGCCTGGAAATGAGCCACATCTTCCAAGTTTGAATTCTGGCTGGGACCCAAACCATCTTGAAACCTTCCTGCTTCAGTTTCCCAACTGGAAAAGTGAGAATAAACATACTTGCCTACAGTATTTCTCTTGAGAAAGTGGAGGATTAATTAAACACAGCGTACTAGTATCTTGTCTATTTAGAAGCTCCAATGTCTCTTATCATCTCTAAACAAACATATAAGACAAATACCAATCGTCTATATTCTCTCTTACCTACATTCCCTTTCTAACCTGCAAGAGAGTTCAGATATGGTTAGGTAGGTGCTTTTGAGGAAAAGAGAGACTTGAAAGAAAACTGCATGGAAAAGGCACAAAGAACCAAAAGTAAAGCTCCTCCAAGGTCCACACTTACTTTCTTCTGAGTCTTGCTCTTAGAAAAGCACTAACCTTCTTCTAAACCTGGAGGAACATGCCTGTCATGAGAAACCCTCAGGTACCTCTCACCAAAGCCCGCAAGGCTGTAAATGACGAGTAACCTGGAACTGGATAGCAAGGGAGGGTGAAATAATTTGTCTCTCTCCCAAAACAGTAACATAAGGCAGGCTTTTTCTGTCTCTGCTTTTTGTTCTTACAGATTGCATAGCAAACCCTGCTGGCCCAATGATGGCTGATGGTGCCTTCTTGCCTAATGTATACAGGAAGCAGTGCATTGCCAGTTCTTCAGGCTTTTAAATAAATTGGAAAAGGCAAAGTTCTGTTCAGTTATTTAAAAAAAAAAAAAAAAAAAAACCACACATTACCAGACACCAACTTTTGACCTATCATGACTCTGTCAGGGGTGAACTACTCAAATTTATTCAGCAGTCAGTCAAACTTGAAGACCTGAATCAGCCAGAGTTTCTCCCATACCAGGATACAGCTAAAGATCCTGCTCAGCTTCAGTTCTGGAAGATGGTGTGCACAGGCTTCTGCAACTTCCTTGCACAACCTGCCTACAGCATCTTCAATATCTCCAGAAATGGCAAACCTTAAATGGCCATTCTCCATTGACTTTTCATTTCTGGCAGACAGCTCTGAAACAGAACTGTCAGAAAGCAAGAGAGCCCTGACTCTGTGAACACAAGTGAGATGTCCAGTAAGAATGAGAAGGTAAGACGGCTAAGACTTCTGTAGCATCTAAATTACCATTTTGACCAAAAAAAAAGGAAAAAAGGACCTTAGTTATGTTTCAGTTGAAGGAAAAAAATATCTCCTCGTTATCATTTTAATTGTCATTCTTAAGGTTTGCTCATCTTCCAAAGGACACCTTCTGAACTGTCCTAGCACACAAGTCTAGCTCATGCACAACATACATGTAAACACTTTGCAACTACAGAATCAGGCTCACAGAATTTGATTCTGTTTACCCAAGGCCTGAATGACCCCTGAAAATATAATACAGGTTTAACATCCTGATTCATCATGTATTTACCAAAACAAAATTGGATGGCTGAGAGAAGAAACTTTTGTCACCTTCCACTGATGCTTTTCTGATTGTATTTATACATTTTAAACACACAAGAAGAGACAAAGGCAATTTCTCATGTTTTAAGTACTGTGGAGTTTAACAAAAGCCAGGAATATCTAGAGCTACCTATCTGAAGCTGCCAAGGGATACTGTCTATGTGTGTAAATACCACAACTTTAATGACCTGGTGCTTCTCATTCTCATTCTGTAACAGGAAAAGCTAGTGATAAAATAACTTATCAGAAGGTTAAATTTCCTAGGTTTTGTTATATGGGGTCCATACAATCATGGATTTTAAACATATTGTAGATTTAGAACATAATTAGTCTTCGTTTCCTCTAGATAATTAAAAAATTGCTTAATGTACAGTCACATTAAATGTGCTAGACATTTTTTCAACTATTCACTTGCAGACAACTAAATACAATTGCTTCTGTAATATAATATAATACTCGTGTTTGTTTCTTTCCTGGAACTGCCTGGCCTTTACGTGAACATTGCCACCAAAATGGAGCAAACCAGACTGTTAAGCATTAGCCCTAAGTTAAGTGGTAACATGATCTATTTAGTGGCACACTTATCAAGTCAGTTCTACTGCTGTTTATTTAAATAGAAATTGAAATATTAGCTGTTCAACAAAATCCAGGCATTCTATGCAGGAAATTGAAAGGACTCTAGACCTCCCTATAATGAGAGAATTTTTGATAAGTCCTCCCTAAGCAGTTTGCTATTCTGAAGTACAGTGACATCTCTAATAGTCAAGGAAAAAATATAACAAAGCTGCAAGAAGAAAAATGTAGCCAGGATAGACACAGTGCAGATAAACTGGTAAGCATCATTACTTGAATGTAACAAATTCCTTAGGCTCTGCAATTACAGCCTAAATGAAAGGATACTCTGTCCAAAATAATAAAATAGTCAAACGGATTCCTGATAGTACACATTGTTTGCTAAAAATTTGCTTTAGATCACAGTTTTACATCATACCTTTTAAATCATGGAAAAAAAGGAAGAGAAACCTACCTACAAACTCATGCTCTCGAGGGCATTAGAACTATTGATCAACAAATACTTTAGATATAGTAGCTAACTGGATTGTGTCATGTACCTTTGTAATCACATAAAAATCCTTTGCAAGACCCAGCTCTACTCCCCACATTTTTCTTCCTTTATCTATACTTTAAATGTTGTGATTTGAGATTATAGAGCTAAAGGATAATTTTGTATTCCACTGTTGCCACCTGTCAGTGAGCATTTCCTAAGGCTAGTGCCACTATTCCCAGAGCTTCACACATCAGTATAAAGGGCTGAGTTTTCATTCTAAGCTAGCTGCTTCTGAATGTTCAGCCATAAAGATTTTGATTTGCTGATAGGTGTGTTGCAATGCAGGAAAACCAAAGGAGAAGTCAAGTAACATTATCTAAATAAACTAAAACCGTTATGCCTGATCAAAGCTACCATACAGCTAGTTTTGGTCGATTAGTATAGCATAAATAGCATATTCTATTTCAATATAAACTTCAGAATTGACCCTGCAAGCTTTTAGCGAACAGAATAACCAAAAAATAATCAAATTATCTATTTACCTGAGCAAGGACCTCAGAATCACACCTCTTATTCCTGGTAATATGGAAAAAAGAAAAGAAAAAAAAACAAACCCACAAACCACCAGCACCAAAACAAACCCCCAGTCCTACTACAAAGAAACAGGTAGATTCTTTATGTAATTTTTCTCACGCCTGAAAGTAAGTATTAAATATATAACACAAATTATGAGGGTGTCTTGTTTATGACTGAACAGTATTGTTCAACTTCTTAGATGTCTGGGTTTTTTTACTGAAAAAGTATTAGTTTATTGTACACATTTTACCTTTTAATAGATGATTCACTTACTTGATACTAAATGGAACAAATGCCTTAGTCACGTAATCAAAAATATGCAGACATGTGTTTCCAAAATTAATTTTGATATTTCCTGTCACTGAACTTGCCTCATCAGAGCATAATAGTAATTTTATAGTTGTAGCAATGCTGATTTCACCACATAAGAATCTACAGGAACATCTGAATTGCGCACGTTCAAGAATTTTATTTCTTTTTGTCCTGAACAGCTACACAGCCAGTTAGTTTCAAATTCCTAGCATCTTCCCTTAAAGTTGGACAGAAACTGGACTAGAATTTCCAAAGAACAAAGGTTGAAATCGAAATCTATACACGGTTACAGTTTCTCTCTTACAAAAAGATGCAAGTCTCAGAAATCACTGTTACGCTTTTGCTTACCATTGAAATTGCTTTCTTACTATTTAAAATGTGTATCTTGATCCTTTTAAGTAATTAGGCAATCAGTAAAAAAAGAATTTGGCCTATTACAATTATTGTTCAAGGTTTAATTTATATATGCACTGCAGGGGCTATACTGAACACTTATTTTCTAAAAGTCTTTTTCCTCCTGTTTCACACAGCATTTTTCAGAAAATAAGCAGTTGCACAAAAATGTTAACATATGGCGGTATTTTTGGAACTGCTGTAGAAATTAAAGGCAATAAAAATTGCCTCGGACAAGAAAGGACAAATAGGCCAAACCAAATAATTATTCTTGCAGCTTTCTTTAACCACTAACTCCATTTTATATGCAGTTTCCGATCTCTCATATTAAATCTGATCATATATATTTAATTCCATTCTTAAAAATTTCAGTAGACAACTTCAGTGCTAACCTACAACTGCCCTGTCAGAAAATCTTTGATGTCACAGCATAATAGCTCCTGAAAGAACAGCACTAATACTTAATGTAACATGAAACCAGGGCCCTGCAGTGGGGCTGTCTGCTGTCAGGAACAAACAGTTTCACTGCTGTTCCCCAGAAGTGACAAGATTGAGAACTAACAGGGCAGCACCTCCTCACTGCTACAGGAGACCTGTGCACCAGAGTCACTGGCAAATCCAATTTCATCATTTTAACTGTATCATCATTACTAAATAAAAAATAAAAAAATTTAAAAAAAAAAAAAATGCCCAGCATGGCAGACACAGTTCATCTGAGATGTTCTCTACATCTGTTGCAAGTACAACTGTTCTGATGTGAAGATGGATTATTCCTATGCTGCAAATAATGAAACAGAAATCTGTGTTTATGTGGAATTTCTTTAAATTTCACGCTTGTAAATAAAGATATTTGTGTTGCCCAATGCATCCTGAATTCTTTTCCAGAAATTATTATTTTGCTTGCTATGACCTCTGGATCTCTCATATTTTGAGCTGAAATTTTAAGATTAAAAGTATTGCTAGATGGCCTTCAGCAGAAAATACAAGATACCTTTCTCCATTGCTAACACAGGTGATTACAGGCCAGCCTCTGAACTTATTATCAGATTTTAACTAATGAAAACCATTGTAGCCAACAGAAAGCATTGGATAGATCAGAGGCTAAAATCTTACGTGGCCCTTGTTCTGAGTGGTACCAAACATCACTTGCTCAGTGCCCCTTTCAACGGAACTAAAGGCTCTCACGGGAGGTATAAGATACCTACAGAATCAGGCCCTGTATGTCTCTGCTTTGCGCTTCGTATTTTTACCTCTTTCCAAACATTTTTAAGATTCGCGTGTAACATTGCTTTAGGTCAAAATATATTCTTATACATGAGAGTACCAAGCTCCCATGGAATCAGCTCCATCGCTGGATTTATTTTCTCTCTTGGAAAGCTGACTAGTCTATTTTATAAACTAGCAATAGCTGTATTTTTAAAGTTTATAAAACCTGGCCTCTGGCTAACTTGTAAACATAGGATATATTATCCTTTTGTTTGTAAAGCTTAATCCTACAACTGTCAAGCTGAATAAACCTTTAGAATAATAGTAAAAATACAAAAAAACAGTCATCATTAACAGAAAATTGAACTCAGATTGAGATAAAAATGTCAGTGGCACAATTTTTGATGTATTTGGTAGTACACATAAAACTGGGAATATTTTTATTGTTCAAATTTCTCAAAATCATTCTTGGGTCATCTCATTTTAAAAGCAATGAAGTGATAAATGTTTTTTAAAAGTACCTATGCTTCACCATCCTCCTTCAATGAATCTCTGGTAGTTGGCAAAAATTAACTTGTAGTGTTTTAATCATGTAGGACCTTACTGACACCAAATTGGAAATGAGGTCCTTCTCGTGGATCTGGAGCACATAACCAAACAGCAGCATCAAAAACTATCTGCTCATATATTTGCAACTCTTAGCATTTGTTCCCCAAGCAAACGTAAATACACTGCCTATGGTACAAACACTGAGTTAGAGACATTCTTTACACCTTGTAGTCCAAGAGGATTACACAAGAGGAAAGAAGAGTACTGTGAGTAAAGTAACGTTTTTAATCACAGTCTGTGGCAGTGTCAAAACAAAGATAATGCCAAATTCTCCTGCCTCCCCGTTCAGTGCCGTAAGTACGGGCGCCCACCACTCCCTGAGCTACATGTGAGGTGCATATTGTTCCTCCTCTTATGAACGTAACTAGAAATGTTTAAGAAGCCACTGCTTGTCCTGCTAGAACTTACTGCGCCTTCGCTTAGACATCACATGGTTTGAGCTGTAGTTTCAACTAACCCCCTTTGCCACACAGTGACATTACATTTGAAACATTCACACAGTCATTTACTGCACTTCAGCTGAGAGGCAGGAAAGAAGAGCTAAACGTATGATTTCTTCTGTCCCTCCAGCTAGACATGCAACAACATGCCTGTCTACACTCTAATCTAGGCTATATATACTTTACCTCAGCTATTTTAAAGATGGAGCATAAAAAGACAGACAAACAGTCAAGATTTAAGCTAGCACTTGACCGTACCCCTGTTCCATCTTAGTGGGAGCAAGCAAAAACTCTTACGCAGACAATGAAATCCTCTTTCCTCACTGGTTTGAAAAGACCAAGGTTTGTTCCTGCTGAGGAGAGACTGCATCCATTACCTTTGCCCGAGACATCTAGGATTTTCCTGAGTTTCTTTTATTTCTTTTTAACTCAGTTTGTTCAGCTGTATCCTTTGGGATGCTTGGTCATGAATTTAGAGAGAAAAATGGACAAATATGCAGGTAAAAATTTAAAAATATAATTGGTAATAATCATACAATAACAGAAAAAGATTCTCTGGTTTCTGTGATTCTAACACCGTTGAGGTAGTGCCAAGATTATGCTTTGTAGCAGAACAGGTGAGAGGAGGAAGAAAACAATTAGAACCATTACCTTACATGGCTAAGACATTTTGAGTGAAGACCAAATATCTGACAGATCTGTCTAGAGATCTCAGTTCAGATAAAGCCCACTGCTAATTCTTGCCTGAAGAACACTGTTTTGGAATGAGAAAAAAAGCTGGTAGAAAGCAGAGAGAACTTGGAAACAGAAAAAGTCATTATAAACAAATATAACTTATTTTCAGAACTTGATATACTAATTGTAGACAGGCATTATTAATTTCCGCAGATAAACAGCATAGCTCTAAACAAGGGAAGAAACAAGATCTGGGTTAAACGTTGGTCTCGATCAAAAATCTTAGCAATTTCATATTAAACATAAGTTGATTATAAAGAACATATTTATTTAGCATCAGTAATCATGTAAAATGAGCCATTCCATCTAGAGATTATCCATAGCCTTCTAGACAAAACAAGCCCCAGAAGTTTTTAATCCTGACCATGTTACGGGCTGACCATTAAACAAAGGAGCAGGTCAGTAAGGAAATTCATAAGCCAAAAATATATATAAACTACCACTAGTGAATAAGGATTCAGTCCTCCAAAGTGCTAAGCATGTTGGCTCCAACCCAACAAAGTACTTAACTACATGCTGAATTTTAAGTACATACATAGTCTCATTCCCACTGAGATTATTCACGGGCTTTAAAACTCAGCATGTGCTTATATAGTCTGTTGAACTAGAACCAGAGCACTCGGTATCTTCCCGGACTTGAACCCTGAGTCTTATCAGCTGGACCTGAAAGAGCCCAAGCAAATTAATTTTCTACCTGCCTTAGCCAGTAACTCTGAACTTCATTCTAAAGATGTGGATCATTCAGAGACTATGACTTCAGATTACCCTTCTTCCACAACTGTAGTTGTAGCAGAAGAATGAGAGCTCAGCAGCCATTCCTGTGGTCCATTGCAGCATTTTCTTTTAGTTTGGGTCAAAAACAAACAAACAATCAATCAAACAAACCCTCAGGCCTAGAAAAAGGACCGAAGCCCATCAGCTCCTCTGGCTGAGAAAAAACACGTGCTGCGGAGTTCAGGTGTAAGAATCATCATTGCCTGAATTATTGGGAATAAATACCAACTACCCAATTCGCCTTTACCAATTTTGATAGAAAAATTGTGATAAGAGGCAAACTTCTCTTCACACTCCTGATCACATTCATTATGGCTCCAACATCAGAAGACAGGCAGCCTGTGGCTGTCAATGATTTCTGGCAATTGAGAATCTCTTACCCAGCAATTGCCTTTACCACAGCTCTGGAATTCACCACGAGGGGACTGACGCCCAAACTGGTATGACACCAAGAGTGCTTTCAGACAAGCAAAACAGCAGAAGAGCGAAATGCAAATAAATTACTTTCTCACGTCAAACAAGTAATGGCTAATGTTAAATAGCCTTTTATCTGCGTGCAAAAGGGGTTGTTTGTTTTACATTCTGCCTTTTTTATTTTTTTCAGGGCCCTATTCATTGCAAAAAAACCCTGATATACCAAATATTTTTAAACACAACTACAGGCATTTTATTAGAATCTGAATGTTAAAAGAGCTTAGTAAGATACTGACACGTTAATCAAGTAAGAATTTGCACAGAGAAATATAAAGGGAATAGAAAAAAACATATGCACCTTCATGTCTGAAACAAGACTTGAAACGAATTGTGAAAGACTATTTTGTGTAGTGGCTGCTGTGCATCATTTGGACAACTATATTACATTGTGGCATAGAAATGAAATGGCAAACATGCATAAGCAGTAAGAGTGACCCTAAAATTACTGGACAATCAACTGCTACTATCTAGCAGCTTTACCTAGACAGCACATTTCTACGGGTGACCCTCGTCTACAGCACTCACCAAGAAAAAGAGCTGACATGCACTGTGGCATATTTTTACTTGCTCAAGAATTCCAATCAAGCCACAGTCATGAATGACCCTACTAACCCTGGACACTCTTAAGAGAGACATTAAAGGTATATGGATCCTTCACTGGAAGTTTCAGTGGCTCAGTGCCTCTTATGATAAAACTTTGTATTTCTTGTATTTTTGGACTGGCTCCCTGTTTGTTACCTCTACAACACAACTAGGAGGCCAGCCTGCATCTCAGTTATTTAACCGTGGTGCAGTGGGCCCAGCCCAGCCTAACATGCACGACTGGGACATGGCAGACCACGGTCTAGTTCTTCTACAAAAACTGTCTATCACAGGAAGTCCAAAAAAAGCCTTTCACTAAAAGTACAAGAACTGCATGACTTTCCAGAAAGCTGAGAACATAGGAAAAATATTTTTCCCTTTCATAGAACACAAATATTCCCAGTTCTGGAGGTTATACATCCCAGTTATCAACAGTTGTTCAGTCATTACTCCCACTCCACAAGCTTAATATCCCATTTGATTGTGAGTGACAGAAATGCAGAATTTGGTATCAGTTTCTTGGAAAGTGGAAGAGCATAGGTGAGGAAGAATATAGGTGAAGAACAAAGTCATTAAGTATGCCTTGAAATAATGCATTCACTAATGCTGACCTGTCCCCACATATCCTAGGGTTTTTTCTGTCTCTTCGCTTCTCACCCTATCCCGTTTCTTCCTTTTTCCCCCCTCTCGTTTCCTTTCATTCAAGTATTCTCTCTACCTTGCCATCCACAGAAATTGACTACGTCAGGTTCTAAAGCACCTATTTCATTTCCGCTTTGCTTTTAGCTAGTCTCAAACCTTCACCACTAACAGGATCAAAAAGCTATCCCTCTTCCACTCACATCTATTTTAAAGACATAAACACAACTCCATTTCACATTCAACATTCAGATGTCAAATAGATGTGCGAGTGTATTGGGATTACTAATTCAGACTGAATCCAGAATATGTAAAGCCTTTCAACAATACTTGCTATCAATCACTTGTTAGAAGGATCAGTAAAACATAAAAGTGTTTAAAAATTCACGTGAAGTATTCATGGGCTGTTCATGTAAATAATATTTATGTACACATACAAGGTTTCCTAAAAAATACAAAAATGACCAAACTGATCCACTCAAACCTTCCCTGAAAGCCTACTTTTTCTCAGAGAGCAACACAGAGATAACTTGTGTCCCAAAATGTTTGTTGTGAACAACTTGATGAGCAGCAGAAAAGGAATATGGAGTTCAGTCTTGAATACAGTAAGTACTAAAGGGGACTTTTTTGACCACAGCATATCATCTTCTTAAAAAGACATCATTACACCATCTACATAGAAAAGTTTTAATAATTTAAATGTATCAAGCTATTAGCAAATACCGACTACAGATATTCTCTATATATGTTCAACAACAACAAGAGCATTACAGTTACTATTCAGTTCAACGCATTCACTGTTCCCTCCCATCTTTGTCCTTTCATATCCCTGTCCCTCCTCTTCCTCTCCCTTTGATTTTTCAGCCCTTCTTTTCTCCCACACTCTTTCAAGAAGGCCCAATTCAGCACAGTGTGGCATCGGCAGAGACCAGCGACAGCTGCTGTTCCAGCTACAACAGTGAGTGGATTTAAAAAAATCAAGGGACAGCTTTAAAGTTTGGGAGAGCTGTTTAAATTGAATATGTAATAACTCTACTGAGGATTTGGACTTTAGCTACACTCGGTAGGGGTGCTTCATTACCTGCTTGTGGGAATGCCACTTGCCTGTGATGAGGTCACAGCCTCCTGGCGATAAATTCCATATCTGCTGTTTAGCCCGGTCAGCTGAAAACAAACTAGCAGATGCCATGCTGATTTGCATCTAGTTGCTATCGATACTAAAGAGACAATATGTGAAAGACAGGAAGTATCATGTGGGAGCCACGCTTAGACAGCGTGAGGGGAAACGAGCGTTCACCTTCTTTAGCTAATCATCCCACACTGAAACACTGAGATAGAAAGTCTTCCACAAGAGGAACACTGTTATAAAAAACAATTTGGTGCTGGATTTGTCTCTTACAGGTTTATTATTTATCTTAGGCATTCCTGTGACACTTTGACTTTGGCGGGGGGGAGGTAAAATCCATCAGAAGCAGAATCAGCAACAGCTTCTGCCTTGAAGTTTGCACTTCTATAAGAAATCACCCCTACATACGATTCAGCAAAACAATTTCCTCCTGTTCCTTTTTGCTTTTGGTCATGTTATAAAATATAGTCACATCATGAAAAACTGAATTCAACCGGTCCAAGGGAAGACTTCGTCAACCAAAAACTCCAGCTAATCCTCAGTAATTACTCTTTGAGTCGCTCAACTACCTTCTCTCTCTTATTCACATTTTCTCTTTCCCTGAAAAGATTATATATAACACTCACGGCATCCAAAGGCTTTCACTTTTACACCATCATCTTGACTTTGGGTCTGTAATTTGATCCCATCCCATCACAGAGTGTTTTGCAATGGTGTTTTCAAATCAACTGTTAGTGGGCACACCCATTCACCCCATAAAATGCACGGCAGTATAGCTGCACTAAAATACCCCTGGTGTAAAACACCCACCACCATCACAAATTAGAGTTCTCGTTACATTCTTAAAATAAACATTACAGATTGAATCATTATTGTTTAGAGGCAATGGTGAAGATTAAGATAATAAGGAGAGTTTTCACTGACTGAGGAAAAAAGGAATCACAAGGAAAGACTGCGTACACAGGCAAGGAAAGAAAACTTTTTTGGCTCTCACCGAAGGCTGAGGTAAGATCTCCAAAGCAGGGAACAAAGGCCCACTTAACTGCTTGAATACTCAATAGACATGGTCACTTGAAGTCTAGGTTGAGCGTTGTGGCTGAGCACAGAGACACAGCTGAACTGTCTCCGCCGTGTCTAGATGAGTTTGTGTACAGCGGCAACAAAGGGCGAAAAGTTAGAGGGATTGTTGCACCTAGTGGGGGCTACCTGAAACTTGCCATCCCTCGGGAGCACGAGGCATATGCTGCGGAAGCCCGAAGGCATGATGATGTGTAAGCTAACATATCCCCAACCTGTGTAAATCATTCCTGAAGAACAGAGGGAGCCTGGGATTTATTTACCTGCAGCAACAATATAGCTTTGAAGTAGAAAGGCTAACAGCATCTGTTCTCCAAGTACAAACCAGCCAGATGCCTGAATGGCCAATATTAGCACGTTCTCCCACCTTAAGGCAGCAAAGTGATTGCCCACTTGGTAATTTAAATGTAGGCAGATCTTCTAGCACGGGAACGTTCCTTTTTTCCTTGGCAGGTATGCTGACAGATTTGTAACTTGAGGTATTCTAAGAGTGATCAAAATACACAACTAACACCAGTAAGAAGAGTACAAAAGATCTGTTGTACTAAGGCTCAGCAGAAATGAGACTATGTTTTATCTTACTTCTTTTTCTAGAACATTAGGTGGCAATACCTTTCTTTCTTGATATCTTCTGTTTCACATTTTTTCCATCTCACTACACTCTTCTGAATTTACTCCTCACAGCCTGTGTAGCTGTCAGCCCATCCCAACACCAGTTAACCACCTTCTAGCTCACAAAATCAAGATGAAAAACAGATCATACCTAACTTGTTTTGAAATAAATTATAAGATTACATTGTTAGTTTCAAAGAGAAATACCACAGGTACGATAATTTCTCTGTGGAAAGAACAGGTTGTATAATGGGAACTAAAGCCTATAGAAGGCAATCAGAAAGCATGAAACGATTTCCCTAGAATTCATCTTTGACCTTTCGGGCAAGCAACGAGAACAGATAGCAGAATGTAAGAACATATGCATGTAAACCAGAGGTGAATAAAAAAAATCTCAATCGCAGGCACTACCATAAGAAAAATACCACTAAAAATATGTTGAAACATGTCTACTTATGTACATTAAAAAATTTCATGTGCCCATCTACATATACTTGCACTAAAGGCTGAATAAAGTACATTCTTACTGTAATTGCCTACATGAATCCCTCAGCAGAAGAAAATATGAAGGGATATGCAGGAACATAAATTGTCCTCAGCAGATCAGGTGTGACTGAGAAAAAAAGGAAAATGCACCGCCACAGCCTCCACTGCTACAGGAAGTCAGCAATCAGAATCCCCACACACTCCAGAAGTCCCGCTGGAAGACTAAATACGGAGAGACAGTTGATCTAATATGTAGTTTACATGAGATGAATTCCAGTTAATATCATCCTAAAGCCATAAGCAACATCATGTAGACGGACCTGATTCCACCCTAACTGAAATCAAGTTATTTTCTGCAGCAAATCCAATGCAAACGGGAGCCTTCGCATGCAACCCTCCTCCCAGCACAGCCACAGAAAGGTCTTTCCATTGAATCCAGAAGGAACTGCATCATGCCCTAAGGAATGCATTTGTGGCTAGAGTAAAATGGCACCCTTCCATTTAAGTAAGTGGTGTTACACTGGCTTACACCAGCTGAGAACCTGTCAAATATCACATCGTATCAAAATATTCCTCTGAAATAGCTCAACATTCAAATACCATATATATTAAATCCTTCAAAATGTTCATTCTAATAATAATAAGCCAGTCAGGCATATGGCACCCCTCTTACCCAGAAAACTCCCAAGATGTGCTTCATTACCTAGTTCCACCTATATACTTCAACAGCTGGATTTGGTACTTCTGAGGTAAAATGCTGCGAGCGTCCTTAGCACACTATCGCAGTTAGGAAAGGAAGTGAGGATTAACTGAGTCACTTAAAACTATAAGAAGAATGTAGATGGGCAACTACATCCTATCTTAGCTGGAATTAGGCCATGACATTGAGGTTAACCCCCCCTACTTGTGCAAAAATACCATGGGTTTTTACTAACCACAAATGGTCAGGAGCTCAGTTTAACAAGCCCATCCACAACAATACTACAGATGTAAAAAGCACGCAGAACAATCTCTGAAAGTGTGATATTCTAGCTCAAAGTACTCACGTATTCATACACCAATTGTAATGTAAAACTACACAAAATGAAGCGAGATTGCAAGATTGCTGTAATACAATACTTTCACAGCACAAACATCTGTTTAAATACGAAGACTTCCTAAAAGCTTCATCTCAGTAGTTTTGGAGCATTAATGGATAGAGCCTGTGTAAAATGAGTATCTATGAGTAATGAGGAAATTTGCAGCACTCACTGCCTCCTCCGCACTGGGACACTGACCAATACAGTTTATGAAGTAAACAATTCAACAGCAGCCCTCCCAGAACAGCTCCTCACCAGGACTATCTACTCAGGAATTAGTCACATTTATTCCAGAAAAGAGCATCCAGATAGGGAGCGCCCTGCAGTATTTTATGTCCATTTTCCCACACCGGCAGGTCCTTGGAGTAATGCGTTATCCCTCCTTATGTTGTGTAACAGTTGGAATTAGTAAATACATATTGTTTCATTAAAAAAATGATGTGCCAGCACATGCATTTAATTTGCCATAAAGTATGGTATGTAAGAAATCGCACCATCTTCAATAAACCTAAAAAGATATTAGCATTTTTGTTTCTAATACAAGATATTTCAAGCAAGTAGTCAAATTTCAGTGGTATATGGAAGGGGTCTTAGAGAAACACACAAAAAAATATGACTATAAACAAGCCATCATTCTGGTAAGAGGAAATACAAACAACCAGAATAAAAATAGTTGATGCACAAAAGCCATAATGAGGGGGTTGCTCAAAAAATAACTTCTACTTTGAATGGTTTGGATGAAATACAAATTATCCACAGAAAAGTGTGGACTGGCATAAATGTTTGTACAAAATTGTAAGTATATTTCTAGAAGTATGCAAGAGACAACCGCCTGCATGCTGCACAAGGTCCCAACAACGCTCTGCGTAAGTGCTAGTGCACAGAGTCCAAACCACTGCATTTTAATTACTATGCAGCCTCAGATATATTGCCTTTGATATGGAAATGTTCTTGTTCTCTCATCTTCACATACGGTCTCATGCACAGAAATCTTTATCTGATTCATAAAAAATAAACTAGAATCCAATCTCAACACCTGACCTCAGTGCTTAGAAGTTTTTTACTAAGCATGGTGTCACTATAAAAAGAATGGGTAATACTGGTGTAAAGTTAGATATTTGGAGCAATGATATGAAGGATTTGCAGTTAGGAATCAAATCAATACTGCACCTCTGAGGTTTTAGAGTTTCCTGTTGCCTTATGTCAGTCTACCAGCAACTGGAGAAACAATTGACTGTACACCTTTCTGTCTAGCTCAAGAAGAAAGAAAAAATATTTAAATGACATCCTGTCTTACCACTGATAGAAGAGATGTAACTTAGCCACTCGCTGTAGGAAATAGGTTCTGAAATCTAATAAATCACTAACATCAAACTTTCCAGCTTTCTTTTTTTTTTTTTGTAATTTGCACATAACATTTTGTGCATATTTTAAAGGTACGCATGACAAAGTTCACACAGCAAGAAGTAAAATGTTTCCCAAGCTTTACTTTAATCAAACAGGTAAAATAAACATAAAGAATACTTAAAACACAAACCCGGTACTTTTCTATATCGTACACTAATATGATGCCTGTAAGAAGGCAAAAAACTGTTGCTTTGACGAACTCTGCCAGTCACTCGGAAAAAACATGAAGTATTCAGACCTAGATAATTCTCCTAGCTCTATAGAATTACATTCCCTTTTATAAAGAATATGATCTGTGTAACCTCTCTATAGAAGATAATGACCCATCTGTAAATCATTTTGTTGCAGGTTATCTGTTTTTTATCACTTCTAGTACCTGTCTGTGCCTGATATGATACCCTTAAACACATTAACTTGATGGAATGTTTCGCCTGACTTCAAAAAAACATCAACTGATAGATATTTATCCTCCACTATAAATGCATGACTCTGATTAACCTAGTTTGCCAGTGTATCTAATTTTATATTACTCTTTCCAATTCACAAGGCTCAAGAAATACTTGATTAAACTAATTTCCGAACAATGATTTTAAAACATGGGATACTGTTTTCTTTCTTCTTAATTTAAGGAGACAAAACAGTAAACATAAAACCGATATGAGCATTTTAAAATATACAAGAGGAGGAAAGAAATGTCTATGTACTGATTCTTGTTTCTTTAAGAGAAAATCCATTTTTCAGGTTCCTGTTGTACTAATTGAAAGAGAATTATTTAAAACTTCACTGAATACTTGAATATACGATGGGTATGTGTAGCAGTTTCACCAGTGCCAAAGAACTCCAGACTTTCTGAAAGACAGTAAACTAAAAATTGGCAGGAAACCTCTTACAATGATGTCACAAATATTTGTTGTTGCCACAGAATAATGTTTTAAAAGAACACCTACTTCTGTGCTGAAAAGGCTTTGGGAACATGTAATTATCCAGTTTTATCACTGTAGAAATCGGCTGCTTTCCAACAAATACATCTATCAGATCTCTCTCTCCTGCACAGAACTACATCTAAATAAATATACACGTATTTCTTACAGACATCACACTGGCCCAGTACACAGCCTTACTAACGACAGCATTTTACCATATTTTGTTGTTTTCACAATATGATGTCATGGCCTGTAATGATACATGAATAGATACTGTGGGAGAATCGCGTGTCTAAAAAATTCTGAATAGCTCATATAAAATAAAAGGAAATTCAGTATCTGTGTTTTGGTAACAAGTCCCCTAAAGTTCTCATTTTCTACCAAAGGAAAAAATAGAAAACGATGTAAATAAAAATTACACAAAAAGACGCTGAAAGAGACGACTAGAAATCAGCTTACTAAGGCACAAACTTGAGATGTGCACCTTTGTGTTATGCTCCTACTCGACGAACATGCTATACATGAACTACCGAATACATCACAAAGCAGTACTGCTCTCACAGGTTCTGACATCATGCAGAAATGTTTCAAAGCTCTGTCTCTGTGATTTACTATATTAACTGAAATGTTTTTAAAATACGCCGTTGTATCACTTCAGCTGACATAGCTCATATATACACAAACACCCCTATTTACGTAACTTTTGAAACTTTAGCCATTACACACCACCTCTGCCAAACCAGCCCGCTGGTCCTTAACGTCGCACTCCGGAAAAAGAAATATACATCACCTCGTTGTATAGGGTATAAAGAAAAGTGCATCGCAGCTTCTCTTTCCTAAGTAATTTTTGTTCCATGAAATAAATAAATAAATATAGACAGAAGCCTTTTAAATGTGATCTATACACTTTTAAGGGGGAAATCAACCCAAGTGTAAAAGATTAATGGATATGCCTCCTGAAGTGATATCTCCCAAGGTGATTACAGTGTTTAGCAGATATAAGGTCATGACTAAAGAAACTTTCTAATGCCCCCTGAGAAAGAAATATATTCGGGTTTGCAAAGCTCTGGCCTTTATTACCACAAGATATTCCAAGGCCTCTAAGAACTGCAGACATACAGGGATACTTTGGACTAAAAATACGATCAAAGATGCAAAAAAAACGTGTCCAAAGGGACTTTTTTTTCCCCCCCTTGAGCAAAAGAAGTTCAGCTGGAAGTGACCACTAACAATTGCTGGCCACATATTAAAAACCACCGGCTAGGGAACAAGCACTGGCAGTTCCCACTTGTGAACAAAATCAGATGGACAAGTAAAGGCAACTAACTTTGCTCATCGGTTATTATTTTCTACAAGCCAGACACTAGCGGCCTTATGAACGAAACCGACGGGCTCCACTTTGTTTCTCTTCTCGCTTTCGCCAGCGTGTAAACGTAAGATGGGGAAAAATGAAGCGAGTTACATAAGTTCCACAAAGAATCGGGAACGTGCAGGGAGAGATAGCCATCTGTCTCACTGCCTTTTTCCTACGTGTTATACACATGGCACGGGTTCGCACCCTGCGATCTAGCAGAAAAGGGAGCTCAGCGAGCTTTGAAGCAGCCCGGCAAAGTCTCCCGGCAGTACCGAGACGGAGCACCGAACTGCAAGGAACAGAGGGGAAAATAATGCGTTTAGCAGAGGATGCGAGATCGCAGAGCAAAGGGCCTCTTACATTCTCGTCGCTGAATGAATTAAAGTTCTAGGGGAGGAGGCCGGAGAAATCAGAGGGAGCGAAAACAAAAAGTATGACAGGAGAAAAGGAGCCAGGAGCCGTAAATCCGCGGACAGGGCGGGCAGACGCCAGCAGCCGGAGCCCGCGGCCCGGCGGCCCGGCCAGGCGCGAGGTTCCCCTGCCGGCGGCCGCTCCTTACCCCGCGGGGCTCGGGCTGCCCCCGCCCGCCACGGGGGGCGGGAGCCCTTCCGANGGCCCGGTCCGCTGCTCCCCCCCCGCAGCCTCCCCTTCCCCGGCAGCCCGACGGCAGGCAGGGAAGCGGCCTGGAGAGCGGCGCTGGGAGCGATGCCCAGGGCTCACCTTCCCCTCCCCCCGGAGAAGCGCGCTCCGAAATGGTTTTGCAGGCGAGGCTGGCCAGGCTGCGCCTGGTGCATTGATTCCAAGTGCAGTGCCTGGTTTGGTTTCCGTATATTCTTTGGCTTTTAATAGCTAGCTGAGGAAAAAAGAAAGCATTATTGTTTTCTTTCTTTCCTTCTCTCATTGCCTATTCTAAATTTGACTCCAAAGTTGAAGCAGTTGAATTGGCTAATTCTGAATACAGTCTATTGAGAGACTAGCCGCAGCGGTATATCCCTGTATAGCAATAGATACAATGTGCTGAATTGGCAGTCTAATTATAAATGTGGCATTTGGACCTCCTTTCAGACCCAGTGCCACCTTACCTTATGAGGGAACTTCAACTACAGCAACTGTTCAAAACAAAATGCCATTACAGGATCAGCTTCGCCCAACACTGGAACCAGCCAGGGGATTGTTTTACAAACAGCCTTTCTCACTTAACACAAGAATGTATTATAAGGAAAAGTTATGGATAGCGCAGAGTCTGAAGAAAACGCATATGTAGTTTCTGCCAGGTGTTGAACTACTTCAAACTGCAGCATACTCCAAATGACCTCATTATTTTCTTTTAAATGTACTCACTATAAATAGATTATTTCTTAGTTTTACTAGAATGAGCTGCTAGGTACACTTGCTGTTTATATTCCGAGCGCAGCGTGCATATAACGTTGGGAGCACCGAAACACGCGAAATAGCCTGGCTGAAAACAAAAAGCTGCAATAAGATCTTGCCAAAGAATCACGGTGTGCTGAGAAAAGTTTCTTTAAGCGTCTTTTCCAGGGAAATATTTGTATATAATGTCAGACTACATGCACATATCTCACATTCATTCTCATTATTTACTTTATGGTATAATGGCTTAATTAAATGAGTGGGCACAAGCACGTCAATAAAACAAGTCAAGTCAAGTCGAAGTCTCAAAACAGGTTTCAAAATTACTCCTTTACACGAATACACAGAGGGAAATTCGTTAATTTTGGGACTTGAAACCCTGTTTGGGGACTGGATAAAACTGTTCTCCTGCCCTCACGATCAGCACTGAAGGTGGAAATACCAAAAAATGTTAAAATGAGGGTAAAAGAAAACAGTAGGAACAAAGTGCCGCTTGTGCGCCGAAGGCTATTTAAATTAGCTTAATAAACATATACCTTATCTACAAACAGCAGGCGAAGATATATTACTTTATCACAGAAACTTTCACCGTCTATGTTTCGGGGAAACACCCCTAGGACAGAAGTAATCTGTCGTCCCCAGGCNACACAACACTAATTGTCTTTTCACGTTGCCACTTTCACTCCTTCCCGTCCTTTTAAAAAAAAATAAAATGAAAAAAATTAAAAAAAAAAATAAGTCATGAACAATACAAAACACCAGCAAACGCCAGGGTGAAAGGGTCCGCAGAAAGCAAAGACAGCAATCAAATCGATATGATCGGTGCCTCTGATTGACCTCCAGGCCCTGCTCTGCTCAAGCTCGCAGCCCCTGCTGCAAAGCGGGTTAACTGCTCCACGCTGCTCCGCACGACTCGGCAAGGCGGCCGGGAAGCTTCTCCCGGCAGAGGAGCGACTCTCGGGCAGCTCAATTATTAATGCACGCGTGGAAGTACCTGCTCACATCCCGCCTATATGTTCTCTCTCACGTATCTACACCCCCGGCCGCCGGTACACGCGTGCATGCATTACACGAGCGGGCTCGGCGGCAGCGCCGGTGCCCGCTCCTCCCCGGAGCAGGGCAAGCCGCAGAGGCGCACTCATTAGCTCCCACTGATGATTCCTTTCAGGATCATGAATGGAACAATTGTCAAAAACTGCGGGAAAAAAAAACAAGCCCCAAGACTATAACATACAGACACAGCTTGTGTGCGCGCATGTGACATTTGCAGGCAACCCAGATTTGTTCAGAAACTCTTCAGCAGTATCCGAGATAAAACGTTAAATTGCTTATACGCTTAAAGAGGCTTCTTATCCCCAATCAAAAAACAAACAGCCTGGAAGGTAGTGAAAGCCAGGAAAAGAACAAGCTCTCCACCAGACACACCTTGCCTTACTCCTGTCCTACAGCACCGTTTGTAAACAGCTGCGCTAGCTTTTGCAACTGCCACTATTTTATTTTAAAAGAATAATAATGATAGTAATAGTAGTAGTAAATGAAATACTTCCTGAAAACTTACTTTGCATTTAGTTTAGGCACTAGTCTTTTTTTCAGCTCGGAAAGGAAGCCGTTTTGTCCAGGTTAGGTATTGTCTACTTATGGATCAGCCTCTGGCTAAGGGTTTATTTTAATTTATGGCTTATGCATTCTTTTAAGGTCGATTTGCATGACCTCCGGCAAAGAGCTAAGGCAGCAAGAAATCCCAAGTCGAACGTTGCCACAAAGCGGCACACATCTCCCCTTTCCCGGGCGTAAACAGAGCTCTCTGATGATGGACTGCTTTCTTCCCCCCTCCTTGTGTATCACAAATTAGGGTGCGATATCAATTTTAAAGTTTTCAGTATAACTTTATCCAAACCCTCTGCTCGGAGAGATAAGGCGCCGCCACAGAGCTGCAACTCCTCGGGACACTGCCCCGGTGTGGCCAAACCCGACATTGCCGCCTCCCCGCCGGTAGCTTTGTATTATTCCATGCTCCGTGGATGGCACTCGTTTGTGGCGAACTTCAAAGCACTCACCCACCTCAAACTTAACGGAGAATTGAAAAGCACCACTAAACTCCCCTCGCCTTTCTCCATCCCGCGTCTTTTGGGGTTATCCGTGAAGAGGAACCCACGCGAGCACTTCGGAGTAATGACAGCAGCGCTCTGCTCTAAGATTTATTTCGGATTTTATTTTTCCTCTCTCTCTCTCTCTCTCTCTCTTTCTCCCTCTCGTGTTAGTTCCTTACGTACAATATCTTCCCAGCACCATGTGTTCGCCTGCCGTGGGTGATCTTAAAATACAACGCTGATCTGTCACTACATTTTAAAATAAACTGTACACGGGAAGGATGAGAAAGTGTTGTGATTTCAAGGTACTGGGTCCCTTAACATCTCGGAAACCTCGGGATTCAAACAGCCCCGGAAACTCGCACGGGGACGAGACTATAATTACTTTTTCCCTTTAAAGAAGGAAAAAAAAAAAAAAGCAACCACCACCACAACACAACACCCTCGTGGTATAAAAGTAAATAATCGTGCAGGGGGAGGCGGGGGGAAGGGGTGAATTCAGCAATGTTAAAAGCTAAACAACAGATCTACCTCCGGACGCTGCTGCTTCACTCAATTGCAACTAACAACCCATTAAAGACAGCACAGGGGGAACCGGATTCTCTCCTGCAAAGCGACATAAATCCAGCGAAAACCCATTAAACCACCACCACCACCACCAAGCCACGCAGCACTACACACCACAGCAAACAACAGGTATACAACACAATAGGGCTTTTTTTTCCTGGTTACCTCCTCGGGATCCAGTGTGGCACAAAGCAATGGGAGAGCCTCCTTTTTTTTTTTTTTTGCAACGCGCTTCGGTAATTTTCATTAAAAAAAAAAAAAAAAAAAAAAGAAAAAAAGAAGGAAGGAGTTGAAAGGGGAGAGAGAAAGAGGAATAAATAGGTGGTAACTCGGTAAAATAAAATAAATGAACTAGAGTCTGCTGGTGTTTCTCCGGGCCATGGATGTGCAGGATCCCGATCGTTAGAAGTTTGCGGATGGGTTGCCTGGAGATTTGGTTACAATCAGGTTCATTATTGTTATTTTTTTTTCCCTCCTGAAACAAGTGAAGGCGATGGTTACTGCTGTCAATCTTGGCAATCAATGTGAGCGGCCATGTCGTAAGTATTCAAAGCATTTCCCGTCGTGCAACATCAGAAAGTGAGTGGCCAGGGCATTGATCTGAGGAAGGCAAAAGGAGGCAGGGCTCCCCCGCCCAGACAGCACAGGCAAGATGAGACAACACAGAGAGAGAGAGAGGGAGAGGGGAAGAGAGAGAGGGAGACTGAGAGCGAGCGAGCGGGGAAAGCAACAACTGCGGAGAAAGTGAGCACAAAACAGAAAGTGAAATCACCCCAGGCTGCCAGCCGCATCCCCGAGAAGCTATCACCACTCACATTGCTGTTAGACAAATGAAACCTTAAACCTCTCTCCTCTAATGACCACTGATTGCCCGGAGTGGTGAGGAAAGGTACTAGAAAGTTACCGGGGAGGGGGTGCGAGGGCAGGGCGGGGAAGGGAGGGGAGAGC